>RJVU01044706.1:10150258-10191392 GCA_003731715.1 Anabarilius grahami | reverse complement strand
TGGTAATTACACACAGCTGTTTGATTATTTTATTTATTTATTTAATATTTTTAGGAAATATATATAGTGAATGTTAACGTCTTTGATTAAATGTATAGATCAGTCATAAATACTGTAATATTCTGTCATCATTTTCTCACCCTCATATCATTCTAAACCTGTATGAACAAAAGTAGAGAAGTTCTTTAGAAACAGAATTTTTTTGAACTTTTTTCTTTTTCTTTTTCAGTTTGAAACACCAGAATGATTTGTTCACTAATTCAGCTGATCTGTACTCGAGTTTAACTCACTCATTCATTGATATGGACACAGAATAACTTACTGGAGAAGATTATCAGTGATCACACTGTAAAAAATAATTTTCATAATTTTGTAATCACAAAATTTTTTTTGGTCAAATCAACTAGATAATTAATGTGGTTCAGATAGCATAATATTTTGAGTTTCTGTTGATTAAACCAATCGGCTTCATTGTTTTAACTCAATTTTTTAATTTCAATGAACTCAAAATTTTAAGGCAACCAGGTAACTTACTTTTTTGAGTTAAACCAACAATTACCCAGGATGCATTGTAATATACAGAAGTAATATACTGTAAAAACAAAGCATTCTGGGTAATATTTGTCATTTTTGAGAAAGTATCCTATAGGTTACTGTTTTGAAAATGACAAATAATATTACCCAGAATGCATTGTTTTATGGTATATTACTGTTCCAACAGAAAATGGTATTATGTACCGGTTTGCAACAATATAAGAATATAACAAAATAAATCTTATCTTAATTACAGAAAAATGCATCAATTTAAAAAAAAGAAGATTGTTTAAGACTATGCCTATGGAATTATTTGACCTCTGAGAAGTGTGTGGTGGAAAAAAGAGATGCTCGCCTGTCATCAGCTCAATTGATCCCTTGACAGGCATCACCTAACAACAAGTCAATCCAAAAAAGTTGCAGGCAGCGGCGGGTTGTCAATACTCAATCAAGAAATGCCTTCTGGTGGTTAATGCTCAGGCTTGATCCTGGATAATAATGATATCCAGCTTCAGGTGAGGGCGAGGTAGTGAAGGTCTATCCTCCCTGGGTGTTCTGGATTGGCAGCAGGAATTAATCCTCCGCACCTGCACTTTGCTGACTGCCTCGTGAAACACAAAGTATGGATTACATGACCAATATTTGGACAAGGGAAATTATTTCAAGACATGAAATAGAACTGAACTTTGAACTTTGTTTAAAATTATAAAAGAAAAGTGTTTGCTGGAAACAAAAGGACGTAATTATATTTTGCTGAGAAATGGCAGGAATGTTGGCAAAACGCACTGGCATGCATAATATGTTTTGTGCAGTAACTCTGTCTTGGTACCTGAAAAGGGGACCAAACAGACCAGTATACTCTCAAAGACTATAGTGATTGAACTATGTGCGACAACTGCTTTGTACCGCTTACCTTGTTGTTTTTAGCTTCTATGTGTTTTCTGTGCTGTGCTGTCAAGCGAAGCTAATCGTCTTTAGCATATTGCCCCTTTTTGATGCCCAATACCAAATCAATAAGGCATTTTGCACCAAGAATCCCCTTTTTTATATGCTCATCAAATGGCTCTATTTCAGTAAAACGGCACTTCTGTTATTCAGGCTTGTCAAAGAAAAGTAAACAAACCTGAAACGCAGCTGTTCAAACTCACACAGAAATACACAAGAGAACAGAGCAAAACAAACCACCAACACAAATGCTGTAAAGCAGAGATTGTTCATGCAGTCAGGTGCTTGAGCATTGGGAGATTAGGAAGGGATATGTCATTTGTCAGCGCATATCATATTTCTTGCATATTATTGCATATGTTTTTGTTTTTTGGATAGAAAAATGTTGTCAGTATTTAAAAGTAAACTTAGTAATAAAATAATCCTAAAGAATTTAATAGTACTTAAAAAATATATATAATATATATATAAAAAATGTATTTATAAAATTATAAAAAATAATAAAATTTATGGTTTCCACCATGAAGCCAGACCAGCTGCAAGTATATTCGCTTTACTACTTTATCCTTCACTTATGGAATAAATTAATCATGGCTGACTGCTGTTAGCAAATTTCATTTGTGTAAATGCATGCACAAATTAATGCACTTCAATTTTTAATTAAAGTAATATTTTAAAGTTGCTTTCTAATTGCGTTTACTCATGAAATTGTTATTTGCTCTGGTTTTGTATTTAATCTGTCTAGGAACTCTTTGTTCTTATAAAAAGTGAGTTATCAGCAGCTTGTGTGACAAAATCATTTAATGTGGTGCTTCTTCTGCTGCCTTTTAGCACTAAAAGGAAGTCACATTCACCACAATGCAATGTTGAACTAGACAGCCATGAATTAATTGTTGCTGCAGCAGCAAGGTGCTGTTCCTAGCTACCATATTGATCTGATGGTTAAGTATGCAAAACATTGGTTAGACTTTGAGAGAAAAACATCACAGTATACAAGAACTAGCTCCATGATTAATAGCTCCCTTCACAGGAATATGTCAGAATGGCAAACTGAGTATGGTTTTACCCATGAGCACTGGAGACTTGAGTTGAGAGTGAGCATCTGTATGCCATTTGTGAACACACAAAATTTACTGCAAAAGGCTTTATTTGGACTGTTTTGTTACATCCTACAAATTTAGAAATTACAACAGAACTACTATCAATTACTGAGGGATGCCTAAGGGATAGTGAAGTAGAATTATTCTGCAAATTAAAACTTTATGACAGTTTCTTTGCCCTGAAACTGATACTTACATTTAATTTAATAGACCTTATGTACAGTTGTGGTCAGAATTATTGGCACCCTTGGTAAATATGATCAAAGATGACTATAAAAATAAATCTGCATTGTTTATCCTTTTGATCTTTAATTCATAAAATTAGCAAAAATCTAACCTTTCATTGAAGGGAAAGAATTGAAAGTGGGGGGAAAATCACATTATGAAATAAATGTTTTTCTCTAAAACACGTTGGCCACAATTATTGGCACCCTTTTATTCAATAGTTTCTGCAACCTCCTTTTGCCAAGATAACAGCTCTGAGTCTTCTTCTATAATGCCTGATGAGTTTGGAGAACACCTGACAAGAGATCAGAGACCATTCCTTCATGCAGAATCTCTCCAGATCCTTCAGATTCCCAGCTCCATGTTGGTGCTTCTTCTCTTCAGTTCACTCCAATCATTTTCTTTAGGATTCAGGTCAGGGGATTGGGACGGCCATGGTAGAAGCTTCATTTTGTGCTCAGTGACACATTTTTGTGTTGGTTTTGATGTTTGTTTTGGATCATTATCCTGATAAAAGATACAACCAAGGCCCATTATTGGATTTCTAGCAGAAGCGGTCAGCTTTTGATTTTTTTATCTGTTGGTATTTGATAGAATCCATGATACCATGTATCTGAACAACATGTCCAGGACCTCCAGCAGAAAATTAGGCCCACATCATTAAAGATCCAGCAGTATATTGAACCGTGAGCATGGGGTACTTTTTAACCATGTGTGCACCAAAACCATCTGGTGGGTTTGCTGCCAAAAAGCTCTTTTTTTAGTTTCATCTGACTATAGAAGCCGGTTCCGTTTGAAGTTCCAGTCTTGTCTGACAACTGAATATGCTGGAGAATGTTTCTGGATGAGAGCAGAGGATTTTCTTGAAATCCTCCCGAACAACTTGTGGGGATGTAGGTGCTGTTTGATAATTTTTTTTAGGCTTTCTGAGACTCAAGACTCAACTAATCTGTGCAATTCTCCAGCTGTGATCCTTGGAGAGTCTTTGGCCACTCAAACTTTCCTCCTTACATTAGGACAATTTAGACACGGGTCCTCTTCCAGGCAGATTTGTAACATTTTTTGTTCATTTTAACTTCTCAATTATTGCCCTGATGGTGAAAATGGGGATTTTCAATGCTTTAGCTATTTTCTTACAGCCACTTTCTATTTTGTGAAGCGCAACAATCTTTTCCTGCACATCAGAACTATATTTTTTGGTTTTACTCATTGTCCTTCAATGAAAGGTTAGATGTTTGCTAATTTTATGAATTAAAGATCAAAAGGATAAACAATGCAGATTTATTTTTATAGTCATCTTTGATCATATTTACCAAGGGTGCCAATAATTCTGACCACAACTGTATATACATTATATATATATATATATTATATATATATATGTGTGTGTATAGTGTGTATATTTCTCTGCTTTTTGTTCTTTTAACTGTTTCTTGCATATTTTATGTACACTCCTCCTCTATTTGTTGTACAGCACTTTGGTCGGCCTCTGGCCATTTTTAAATGTGCTTTAGAAATAAACCGAACTTGAACTTGAACTTGTTATGTGTGGCTGTAGTTGAAGAGACACGGCAAACACAGACTTCCACAGGAATGGTGTTTTAATTAATAACACAGGAGATAGCATGCACACATGTAGACAACAATGAGAACGGACAAGGAGTGAAGGAGAACACAGGGTATATATACAGGTGACTAACAAATGGAGCTAAACAAGGTGACGGGATAATCAACAAGACACAGGTGGATCAAATGAACTAATCAACAGAACGGGGAAACTAGGTCACAGGGGGAACATGACATGTAACAGAACTTATGCACCAGAGAAACAAGCACACAGAATTTAGAATTTTGTGTTTGAACTTCAGTTTTTGCAGTAGCCCTGTATATTTCTATGGCATCTATGGCATGTCAAAGAGTAATTAGCTAGTGAAGTGGATTTACTAAATGGAAGTTAATGAAAATTAGCATGAGCATTGTAATGTTTGAAGAAGATGTCATAACAAATGTCAGTAGACTGAGAAGAGTTAAAAACGAGCAGTTCATTCATAAATCCGTAAGATGCTGTGGAAATACAAACCAGAAGACAGAAAGGGGTGGAGCTACATAAACTATATTATAGTTAAACAATAAATAAACAGATGATAACTGTAGTATAGTTTGACAACAAAAAGCTCTACCATTCAAAAGTTTAGGTTCAGTAAGATTTTTTTTAAAGAACGTCATACTTTTATTCAGCAAAGACATTAAATGATAAGTTCACTTTCAAATAAAATTTTCCTGATAATTTACTCACCCCCATGTCATCCAAGATGTTAATGTCTTTCTTTCTTCAGTCGAAAAGAAATTAAGGTTTTTTATGAAAACATTCCAGGATTATTCTCCTTATAGTGGACTTCAATGGCCTCCAAACGGTTGAAGGTCAAAATTACAGTTTCAGAGCAGTTTCAAAGGGCTTTAAACAATACCAGAGGAATAAGGGTCTTATCTAGCGAAACAATCGGTCATTTTAGAAAAAAAAATGTAAATGCATATGCTTTATATAAACAAATGATCGCTTTCCAAGTGGTTCTGCCAAAACCGCACTTTCGTATTCTTTAAAAAGTGCACGCTATATGTCCTACGCCTTCCCTATTCTACTTACGGAAAAAATGGAACTGGCGCTGCGTTCATTCCGTAAGTTATATAAAGCATATGCATTTACATTTTTTTTCGAAAATGACCAATCGTTTCGCTAGATAAGACCCTTATTCCTCATCTGGAACCGTTTAAAGCCCTTTGAAACTGCACTTAAACTGTAATTTTGACCTTCAACCGTTTGGAGTCCACTGAAGTCCATTATAAGGAGAATAATCCTGGAATGTTTTTGTTACACATATAGAAAGGAGCAGGCGTAGTTTCTGGTGCAACACATTTAATATGCTTGTTTTGCATTCAAATCTGCAAGGAAAGAAGAAAGAAAATAAAGTCAACCACATATGGAGCGTATCAAATCTGTGTGTTAGCTATCTGCTCGTCTCGCGTTAACTGCTGTATTACGCGTTCTCTAGCAGACCTTGGCGAGAGCTCCCCCTTGTGGTTTGGATAATTTACGCCACTGTGTACACATTAAAAGATATAACCTTCCTGCAGATAGTATCAAAGTATTTAAAAAAAGGAGCCAAAAACAGAGTTCAAACAGTTTCAAACATTTAGTCTTAGATTACTACTTCTGTATAGAAATATATAAAACTCAAATTTTAAATGGGGGGGGTCTTCCATTTATGTCTTTTCTTTACACTAGTGCCACACTCTCCCCCACAAAACTAAATGTCTCCTGACATTCCCGGGAACAATTAAAGCATTTGCTCAAAACACCTCGGCCATCCAAGGCCTCCAGTAACCCTTGGTCTGTGTTACCTGAGTCTCTGTTACCTTACAGTTTCTTTGTACCAAGGACGGTTGACCCAGTGTATCATAACTCAGTACAGCAGGCTGATGTCTCAGTCTCTGGGGTCGCTGTCTTACTGTCTGTTGCTCTCCTTGTGTTTGGATCAGAGGGTCTACCCCTAACTCACCACACTCAGGCCTATCAGGGTTCAAATCAGGTCTCTGAGGTTGTAGTGGCATATCCTCTTCGCATTGTAGTGGCACATCCTCTTCGCTTAGTAGTGGCACATCCTCTTCGCTTAGTAGTGGCACATCCTCTTCACTTTGTAGTGGCACATCCTCTTCATAATGCTGAGAACTCTGCTGAGGCTGGAAAGACTCTGCCAGAGGATTCAGCGGAGTCCGTCTCTGCCTTCTCCCTCTGCCAGGTCTGAGATACCAATGGTAGGTGCCGCTGTATTCATCGCTGGAGGTGTCACTCTGTTCTGGCTGCTGTCGTCGAGGTTTGATTCTTTCCTTTGATGAGCCCAGGGAGTTTTTGTGTGGCTGAACAGTCTCTGCTGGTGGCTGGTCAGGGGGTAAGAAGTCACAGGGCAGCAGGAGGTTTCTGTGAACCACCTTGTCCCTCCCTTTTCCATTTTCTGGGCTGATCTCATAAACGGGGCTGCCATCCGCTTTTCTCTCCTTCACCTTATACACTTGATCCTCCCAGTAGGGCTGAATTTTTCCTGGCCCCCCTCTGGGGGTGAGGTTTCTGAGGAGAACTCTGTCACCTGGTTGGAGGTCTCTTCCCTGAACTTTCCTGTCGTAGAAGACTTTTCCACGAGCTGCTCCCTTAACAGCTGTTTTAGCTGCAATCTGATATGCCTCTTGCATCCTCTTTTTCCAACGGCTCACATAGTCATCATATGAGTCATGGGATTCATCTTTTCCAAGTCTGAACAACAGATCAATGGGCAGGTGAGGAGAACATCCAAAGATGAGGTAATAGGGCGCATAACCGGTTGCCTCTTTGTGCAGTTGTACGCGAGGACAACTTTAGCGAGGGACTCCTTCCAATCTTCTTTCTCCTTGTCCTCCAGGCTGCGCAGCATGGACAACAGGGTACGGTTAAACCTCTCCACCTGCCCGTTACCCTGGGGGTGGTATGGTGTCGTGTGCTAGCCCTGGATGCCAGAGAGTTTCTTCAAGCCGGCCATCAGTCTGTTCTCAAACTCTTTGCCCATATCGTGATGTAGTCTGCTTGGGAACCCAAACTTCAGAGCAAAGTCGTTGAAAATCTTGTCAGCTACAGTTTTGGCCGCTTTGTTCCTTGTTGCGTAGGCCTGCGCGAACCTCGTAAAATGGTCCATGACCACCAATATATACTCGTACCCATGCTTACATTTCTCCAAATGCAGAAAGTCTATGGAGATGAGCTGGAATGGATAGGTGGTCTGGATCGGTATCAGAGGTGCACGTGTATGCTTATTCGGCTTCCTCTTCTTGAGACATTCACAAACTCTGGTGACAAAATGTTCAATGTCTTTACTCATCTGTGGCCAGTAAAACCGTTCTCGAATAAGGTCGAGCGTCCTTTCGACCCCAAAGTGACCCATGTCCTGGTGCAGCTCTTTAAAGACCAGCGGATGATAAACTTTGGGGAGCAGCAGTTGTTCTCGGCGGGAAGTTCTACAGCGCAGAACACCATCCTGATCCACATGAACCTTTAGCCACTGTTTCAGCAGTATGGCCACTGCAGGGTTCTCTGCTTTCACTTCAGTTCTACTTGGCCTCCTACTTTGTGACTTGTACCAGAGAACTCTTGACAGAATTTCATCCTCTTCTTGAACTTTGCGGTTTTGATCTGGGGTGAGAGGTTGGCTGGTCTCACTCTCTTTTACCAGGCTCAAAGCACTGACCTGGATCAACCCCACACCCCGGCAAGGGTTTCTCCTCTCCGCAACAACCCTCTCCATAGATGCACTGATTACATCTTGACTGGCCTCAGCCGTAAAGCTATACATGTAGTCCTCAATATCCAACGGCATCCGTGACAACCCATCTGCATCGGAGTTGCTCTTGCCTGGGCGGTAACGAATGGAAAAGTTATAATAGGCCAACTCCGCCACCCATCTGTGTCCTGTTGCGTTAAGTTTCGCGGTAGTGAGCGCATACGTCAGTGGGTTGTTATCTGTATATACCACGAACGATGGGGCGTGGTAAAGATAATCCCAGAAACGTTCGCAGATGGCCCACTTTAACGCTAAAAACTCTAGCTTTCCAGAGTGCAGATGGTACTTCTTCTCTGATGGGCTCAGAGTACGGGAGCCATAGGCGATCACTCTCATCTTTCCCTGCTGTCTCTGGTATTGCACCGCACCCAGACCAACTTGGGATGCGTCACAATGTAATACAAACTGCTGGGTGAAGTCAGGATATCCGAGTACAGGGGGCTTTGTGAGTGCATCTACAAGCCGATTCAACACTTCCTGTTGAGAGCTGGTCCACTGTATGGGCGTCTGTGATGGTAAGTGACCATTATTTTTCTTTCCTGTTTTACTTGGCCTTTTCATGGTCGGGTGTGGAGGGTGCTCTTCGAGTCTTGGGGCAGCGAGTAGGTTATACAGTGGGTGGGCCACACGGGAGAAGTTAGGGATAAAAGATCTGTAATAAGAGAGGAATCCAAGCATCTGGCGTATCTCACCAACAGTGGCAGGTGTCTTCTCTTTTAGAGCCATCACTGGAGCCATCTCTGCAGGGTCCATTGTGTAACCCTCTCCTGTCACCAATTTGCCGAGAAACCTCACACTCGATTTGAACAGGTCACATTTCTTTGGAGTCAACTTCACACCATGTTCCTTGTAACGCTGGAGAACAAAACGGATGTGCTCCAGGTGTTTCTCAAAGCTGTGACTGTGTACCAGGTTGTCATCAAGGTACAGGAGGCAAATCGTGTCTCTCAGGTCAGCCAAACAGTGCTCCATACTCCTCTGAAACTCTGCGGGCGCCGAACTCAGGCCAAAGGGTATGCGCACCCATTCGTAGAGCCCCCAGGGTGTGATGAACGCTGTGAGAGGGCGGCTCTCCTCATCTAGATAACCCTGGTGGTACGCTTTACCCTGGTCTAAGACCGAGAACCATGAGCTCCCACCCAGAGCATCCAACATATCCTGAATCCTTGGTATTGGATGGCGGTCGGGGACTGACTTACGGTTGAGTTCTCTGAAGTCAATGCAGAGACGAAGACTACCGTCCTTCTTGGGGACACACACCACCGGTGACGAATAAGGAGATCGGGAAGGTATGATCCACCCTCTTCTCAATAGATCCTGCAGGTATTCCTTAACTTCATTGTGAAGAGACTTTGGGACGGACATGTAGGTCTTTTGCACTGGGCTGGTATCATGGAGAGTGATATGCATCTTGAGAGACGGTATACAACCCACATCATCACTGTCATAGGCAAAGGCCTCACATTCCTCCCGCAACACTCTCCGTACTGCCTCCTGCTGTCCCTCTGAGAGATGGCGGAGATCGACAGGGGGGTCCCATGAGGTTGGTCTTCTCACTCCCATATTATCTGGCTGTGGTGTGCTACTTGTTTCACCTGACTTTGTCTCTGTGCTGTCCTTTATTACAGCTGCTGTCTCGTTTTCTTTCATTTGCACAGGTGTTGTGTATATGGTCTTGATGGGTTCCAGGTGTCCAATCACTCTATGACGGTCCAGACAGATGGTGCGACCAGTAGTGTTGGTCACGGAGATGTTTATGTATGGTACTCTCCTTTCCGGGATCTGCACCAGTACATCATTGTAGATCACACCTTCTGGTGGAGGATTAAGCATGTCAGGTGAAAAGATCATGTGTTGGCCTTGTGTTTGTGAACTCACATGTGCTCTTATGTAGACAGTGGTGACTTGGTTAGCTGGTAAGGGCACTCTTTTGCTGCTGGTACGAACTACACCAGCCTCTGAATCACCACTCTGCATCAATTTGACCACACGATGAGCAGTTTTCACTGTTATTGCGAAGGCTTTACTCACTTTGTGTGCCAACTGTTTTTTCCCACCTTTAGTCTCTCCCACATTTCTGTTAATGATGGCCTCAATGACGTTGTAGCCGATGATGGGGTCACTGGCAACTGCTGGGTCGCTTGACACTAGTATCGGCACTTGTAAATCATTAGTCGTGCTGGGGTCACTGCCTAGTCTGAAACTGACTTCAATCCAGCCGATGTATGGAATGGGCATGTCATTAGCAGCAAAGACTGTCAGTGTCTCATCCTCCAACAACTCTGAGATGGGTCTGACAATGGTGTGGGGGAGGTGATTTAGTCGCCAGGGGTCATTCACTATGCTGGACTGCGCTCCCGTGTCCCATAGGGCTCTAACTGGGCAATTGTCCATAACACAGTCCACTATACACCTGCTTCCTACAAGGCTTACCAACTGTGGCTGGTGTCAAGGTGGTATATAGTTAACCACACTTACAGCTGATGAGGCGCCAGCTGCTCTTTCTTCAAAAGCTGTTGTTTGTTGCATGATTGTGCTGGGTGGGGACTGCTCATTTCGGGGCGCTCGGCTTTGGACTACTGCTGGCCCCACCTCAGTAGTCCCTGCCCGTTTCCCGGCATGGTTCTGCATCCACGGGAGAAGTGGCCCTCCTGCCCACATTTAAAACAGTGCATACATTTGTCACCTGTTCCCTCATCCCTGCATTTCTTGCAGCCTTTCACTCTCTGCTTTTCTTCAGGAGGACGGGGGTTTGCTTCCATTACAGCCAGAAACATTTGCTTCATTTCTTTGCGAAGCTCTTCCAACATCTGCTGCGCATTCATGATGTCAGGCTTAGTCTCGTTCCCTTTTACTGTTTTGATCGCCACTGTTGAGTTGGGCTCCTTAGATTTAGAGGGGCTCTGGGCAGGTGTGGATTTTAACGGACAGTCTGATTGGAGCTCCTGCACTTTGGGAGTTTTACCAGCAGTGGACCTTTTCCGTTTCTCTTGTCTCTCGCTTTCAACCTTTGCCGCTTCATCCACTTTCTGTATCAGTTCTTCATCTGTTATGCTCACATCACTGAGGTAAGGTAGGATTTGGAATTTTACAGAATCACTCAGCAGTCCAGTTTCTATTGAGCGGAGGAACTTGCGCTGAATGACGGCTCTGCTGTACTGTTCATCTGTGTCCTCATTTGCTGCTTTCCATAACAGTTTCTCTTTGAGCTCAATTGCACGGAATACAAAGTTCAGGGCAGTCTCTTTGGGCTCTTGCGAGATGTTAAGGAGTTGATGGTAAAGTTCTGTGGAGCTGTCTACGCGATAGTGGCCTTTCAGGATGGTGAGGAGTGCACTGAGGGTCAGCCCACGTTTGATCTCTAACATGTCTCTCAAAGGCAGCCCTGGACTGACAGCCCGGATGACAGCTTCAACTACTTCAGTCTGTGTGTGCCCTTTTTCTATTCCCAGCTCAATCTGGCGGACTAAACTGAGATACGACAATTTATCCCTCTGACCACTCTCCCCAATTTGCCCAAAAATGTTAAACTCCCTTCGCAGTGTTACCTCAGGCAATGGGCGAGTTTGCTCTAGACGGCTCTTGAATGGGGAATCTGTAGTCTTTAGAAAAGACATGTGTGGTGAGAAGCATTTTTCCAGGCCTTCCTTCGAAGCTAGCTCTTCTGATGGGTACTCTTTGTCTTGCCTACCACACCTTTTACTTTGTCTTTCAATAAATGTTAATAGATCAGCATAGTACTGTTTAACTTCATCACTCTCTTGTTTCTCCTCGAGCTCATCTAATGCAAACTTGGCCATCTTGATGAGTGACCTCCGTGTCCTGCTGTGGGACTCTCCACTGTCCAGGCCATCACATTTCAGGTACCTGCAGACATCCATGAGAGACTCTTCCCCAAGCTGCCACAGAGCTGCACTCACTTGATCACGCAGGATCTGACTGGCGTCCATCTTGCTGAAGGCTCGACTCATTGAAAAGGAGGGCGGTCACTCTGTCGCCTCCTCCTGGCTGGCTCGCCAAAATATGTTACACATATAGAAAGGAGCAGGCGTCGTTTCTGGTGCAACACATTTAATATGCTTGTTTGCATTCAAATCTGCAAGGAAAGAAGAAAGAAGATAAAGTCAACCACATATGGAGCGTATCAAATCTGTGTGTTAGCTATCTGCTCGTCTCGCGTTAACTGCTGTATTAAACTATCATAAACTTAGTATAACATTCTCTAAATGCTCTATAACATTCCCTGTTG
This sequence comes from Anabarilius grahami, assembly GCA_003731715.1. Classification (NCBI taxonomy): domain Eukaryota; kingdom Metazoa; phylum Chordata; class Actinopteri; order Cypriniformes; family Xenocyprididae; genus Anabarilius; species Anabarilius grahami. Next base: position 10,178,976 of record RJVU01044706.1, on the reverse strand, counting down.
TTCACAAACAAATGTAAACATATTCACTTGCAAATACAATTGCATATCAAGCATATGAACACAAGTTTTGCTGAATAACAAAAAATAAATAAAATAAAAAAATAAACACTGTGACGAGCAGTGACGCGAGTGTTAATGATCGTCACCTGTGAGGCGCACCGGCCTCGAGTCCCTCACGGAGGAGCTCCGGGAGCATAAAAGGAGGAGCGACGACAGTGAAGGGCGAGAGAGGACCAGGCCTGGACTTTATGTTGTGTTTTATTATGTTTGTGTGGCTGGCAGACGTCCGCGAGGGTCTGCCGGCATTACTTTCGTTTTGTTGGTTTATTTATATATTAAAGTTTATTGGTTGAACGTTCGCCGGTTCCCGCCTCCTTCTTCCCGTATTTACGAACTGTGTTACAAACACTGTTAAACTTAATTTGAACTTCTACAATAGTTTCTGTCTGTTTAACCACTTCTCAGAGTACATACATTCTCTGTCCCAGCATTACTTATTTACTCTAATTAAACAATGACACTTTAATGTTTTCTTATGTCACGTTTCATGACTGTCTGGGTTCATAGACGAGCATTTCACCTCGTTTGAGTTATTGGTAACCCTAAACCACAGCGGCAGACAATTTACATAAGATGGCGGACACCAACGAACTCCATGTGTGCCACTTAACTCACGTTACAATTAAATGATCTGTTTAACCATCAAAATAACCTTAAAAAAATTACTTTAAACTACATATTGTCACAAATTGGCACAATAACGATCTTGGTTCAATACAAACTTCCACCACAGTTGCCTCGCGGTCTATCTACGAGTAATTACAATATAATCATGGTGCTCAAACCTACCCAACCCACCAAAACTACAATGAAAACTGTTCATGGACCCCCTTAATTGAAATATACTGAGTTATTCTTACCTGCAAGGAAAGAAGAAAGAAGATAAAGTCAACCACATATGGAGCGTATCAAATCTGTGTGTTAGCTATCTGCTCGTCTCACGTTAATTGCTGTATTACGCGTTCTCTAGCAGACCTTGGCGAGAGCTCCCCCTTGTGGTTTGGATAATTTACGCCACTGTGTACACATTAAAAGATATAACCTTCCTGCAGATAGTATCAAAGTATATAAAAAAAGGAGCCAAAAACAGAGTTCAAACAGTTTCAAACATTTAGTCTTAGATTACTACTTCTGTATAGAAATATATAAAACTCAAATTTTAAATGGGGGGGGGGGGTCTTCCATTTATGTCTTTTCTTTACACTAGTGCCACACTTTCATCAAAAACCTTAACTTCTTTTCGACTGAAGAAAGAAAGACATCAACATCTTGGATAACATGGGGGTGAGTAAATTATCAGGAAAATTGTATTTGAAAGTGAACTAATCCTTTAAATTGATCAAAGGTGACAGTTAACACTTTTACATTGTTACAAAAGATTTCTATTCCAAATAAAGACTGTTCTTTTGAGCTTTTTATTCATCAAAGAATCTTGAAAAAAACAATGTATCACAGTTTATTAAAGTATTAAGCAGCACAAATGTTTCTTGAACATCAAATCAGCTTATTAAAATGATTTCTGATGGATCATGTGAGACTGGAGTAATGAAGCTGAAAAATCAGCTTTACCTTCACATAACATTTGAAAAATACATTAAAATAGAAAGCAGTTATTTTAAATTGTAATAATATTTCTTAATATTACTGTTTTTACTGATTTTTTATTTATTTTTTTAATCAAATAAATCCATCCTTGGTAAACTTTTGAATGGCAGTGAATGATTTTACAGTGTTGTAGAGATGCCATATCTTATCTACCTTTTTCTAGTTTATTTCTAGTTAATTCTGAGTTTAAAGTGTAAAAAATAGCAGGGTAAGTGTAGCTTAAATATATAGGTAAATGGGAGAGCATTGCAAATGTTACTGCAACATCTAAAGAGCAAAAGTAAAAGAAAAATCCATCATTGAGTTTCCATGAAAAACATAAAGAATAGATAGATTATGGCAGTCACAAGAAAGGCGCCACATTTACTGTCACTTCCTCTATTTGAAACTGTACCATATGTGATTTATTTTCTGTTGTCATGAGCTGTGTTCGAAATCACCCCCTATACCCTCATTCACTATTCCCTACATTACTCCACTAATATTGTCCACTTGAAATAGTGAATGAAAATGAGTGTGCGAATTCGGACACTGTGCCAGAAGGGCTGCAGCTTTTGCATAGTTTATGCTTGCCATTTAATAATCATTTGAAACAAACTGGCAGCTCCAGTAGTAATGAAAAGATTTATCTTGAAATCTGTCATAGAATCTAGCAAAACATAATTAAACAATTTAATAATAAATTAAAAAAAGGAATATATACATGTATGATATTACGCTGTACCCACATTGGAATAGCGGTTTCAAAAAATGGATGGATTGATGATTCAGCTGTGGGTGCCATCTTCTGGTGAGACATGAGAATTTATTCTGCACAACTCTCACAGTGCATTGTGGGTATTATCTAGCCGTTGAGTGTACATCAGTGGTACACTCGTTATTGCGGTGCATTATGGGATTGAATGTGCACTCGATAACATCCACTATGGTTTCGGACACCACTGCAAATGGCTGTCCCCTCAAATAGTGCCCTATTTAAGGGTAAATGGGGCAATTTCGGACACAGCCATGGTGTCTAGCATGTTTATCATTAGTTGTCATGGTTGCTCATTGATTTCACACACCTGTTCCTCATTTTGATCCTTTGTTAGTTGTGTATATCATGCCCTCAGTTTCATTCACTCACTGTCTGCCGTTGGTTGTGCTGTTACGTGGCTTTTCTAATCTCGTTGTTGGATTACTCTCTTTTGTTTTGTTTAATAAAGAACACACTGCATTTTAGATCTGCCTAGCCTAATCTTCATCCACAGCCATAAAATTACATATTCATTTAGCAAAATATCACACTCCCATTGTAACTGATGTGATTTGCAATTGAAATGCCATCACTAATCTTGGGGATGTCACAAAAGTTGTTTGTTTAGTGCCATATGAACATCACTGTAGCAGGGTGATAATTTTACTAAATTGAACCTGCTAAATTAAAGCCAGAATGCCACCAAACTCTGTTCAAATGGTCCAGTGTAATGGTTTACAATTAATAAACCATTGTTTTCTGTGTAAACGTCCCATCACGAAGCATAGACTAGATAGGTAAAATTGCAAAAAACAGGAAAAGGCTTTTGCACACTTGGTGTGAGAAAATGAGTCATATTTACTTTGTACCTTAAAATAGAAAGATTCGTCTAGATCTAAGATATTTCCTGCCTTTTTTTTACTGTGATGTATTTCCATGTGATCCCATGATTCCTTATCCCAGGGCCAGAGCGTATCTTCATCTCATTGGGGAGCAGAGCTGTGTCATCTTTGTGGGATGAGATCAGAGCTTGGCCTCTGCAGTGCTGATGCTGCTTCATCTCCTCACCCAGGTGGCATTAACATCAACCAGATCCCTGAGATGGCCTGCAGATTTAACCTCCACTCATCTGCTGCTCAGGAAGCCACTGATTCTGAAGCTCAGCATGGGTAATGAGAAACATGATCACATATTCTCTTTGTATGCTTTTGCCATCTTTCTGTGTGGATGACTTTTAGAGTTCTGATGCAGAATCAGCAAATTTGTAGTTGCAGAAGTAGCAACGGATCTTGTCCACCACATTGTGACATACATCAGAGTAAAACAGATTATCGGAAAATAAAAGAAAGTTGAGTGGGTACTTGATTCTATCTATCGGTTCTTTATTGGCTAGAGGCAAATCTAAATGTGAGCTTGCAGTCGATTGTAAGGGGTGGGATTTAAGCGGATTAAATGATTGGAGAAGTCACCAGACAGTCTGTTGTTTCATCAGGAGATATAAGTATAACATGATAACATTTTTGATTGATCATTACAATCAAAAAAAAAAAAAAAAANNAAAAAAAAAAAAAAAAAGGCATGCATGGATGAATCGTTCACAATAAAATCAATAAGATGTATTTTTGATAATAGACAGGATGAATAGCGTGAATTTCCATTTCATACTGACTTTAATGGACTGAATTAAAGACTGGACAATCATGCACTCTTTCTGACCTTTATTGGGCTCCATGTAATTCATTATAGAAATAAAAACCCGATTGACCGATAAGAATCAAATACTAGTATAATAGTTTGAAATATTGCCTTGGTTTTGTATGTTTTTTTGTAAAAATGAAGACATATTGTTGTCAGTATTATTTAGTGTGGAAAAAAAACTACATAATTGTTTCTTGTTCCTCTGGTTTTATTCATTTTTCATATTGGGCTATTATAAAAATAAAAAAAACCCATTAATTTAGCTACAGTTAATGGCTAGTATTTGCAGTCAATAAACTGACCTTATAGTATAAAAAAAATATATACTATAACCTGAGAATTCCTAAACAGCAATATAGTACCATTTATTCACAGTGTTGGGGGTAACGCATTTAAAGTAACTTGAGTTATGTAATCAGATTACTTTTTTCAAGTAACTAGCAAAGTAACACATTACTTTTTAAATTTACAACAAAATATCTGTTACTTTCTCAAATAAGTAACGCAAGTTACTTTGTTTTCACATTTATTGGTCGATAGCTCTCCTTCTGTCCCCATGTTGAGAGAAATAGGATAAGTTCCAACCTAAACTCTGCAGTGTCTCCTTTTTTTCCCCTGAGGGATCTTTAGCCCCATTGTACCATACAATTAGATCAAGAAGCTATTTAATAGGATGTTAGAATTTAGAAATTATTCCACGATTCCTGTAGTTTCAGAAAATCAATAATCATTATCACCATGTAACTGCATTGTGACCCACAAACATCCAGGACTCACCTGATGCTGATGTGCATTATTTAAAAGATAGCTGAGGAGAATAAATAGACTGAATGCATGACAAGCCACTCCAATCTGAAGCCTGTAATGGGCCCCTAGTGGCTTTACCTTGCAGAGAAGATTTGCTCTGCTTACCCTTCCCAGCTCTGATAACATGCTGTTTTCAAAAACTTGACCTTGGGCGCTCAGGCGTAACCAGTCAAATCGCAGCGCTTCAGTCCAGTTGGGTAACATTTTATCTCAGGATGAGCCTCTAATAAATATTTGAAATGTTGTGGTGACCACAGTCCAGACTGTGTGGCTGTCTGATATGTTTTTCAGAGTATTTGTTGCTGAATACAACAAGTTCACTTTGTGTTGTATGACTATAATGGGAACGGGCATAAAGCAGGGATGTGTATGACTGAAGAACAGCCCAGAGCCTTATGGGTACGCAATTGTCCTCTTTTAATTACGTCTAAATTGCAAATTGACCTGACACATTAATTGCAGTTAATATCTAATGGAATATATCTACGTATTTGTTAATGTTAATGATTTAAAATAGGTATTCCACATGATATTGTGCATTTGATCTAATAAAGCTTTAATTTATTTTAAGGCGAATATGATGCAACTGTTTGAAGTGCTCAAACTCTCTTTTTAAGCAGGCCAAAATTCCAAGTAAATAAGAGTATAAATAAATAAATTAAATAATGAATGTACTAATGGATAAACAGCCCATAAATAAATAATTTTTCATACTGGGTCGAAGAAAAGATGATAGACAGGTAGAATACTTGTTCAAAGTATTTTTTGTCTTTTGGGGAAGTTGCGGAGAGGCAGTTTCCCTGACAACAACTCAGTCATAAATTATTGTGAAATTCTGTCAATGTCGTATTGGAAATGTTTTCTTTTTTATACTGTTTTCAAAAGCATCTCATTACAGACTTAATTATCATATCTGTCATATTTCTAGCTCAATCGCTCAGCTATTCAGAGATTCTGAATAATTTTCACCACTGTATAATGGAGATACACACAACATATTATGATCAGATACAACAATGACATGTCAGTCAGTGAACCGATGACACATACAAATATAAAAAATCCAAAATATATCCTAAAAGTAAAAACTATGATTAGAAGGAAATGAAGCTGACTTTCTGCAAGAGAAGTGAACCACATTTGGCTTAGTCTCATGTAGGATTAACACAGGTGTGCAGGAGGCATTGTGAGTTTTCATTAAAATGTGTGTCATCTCCCACTCACCCCCCTCCCCCACCCGTTCTTCTCTAGCTTGCCCCGCTGTAACCATATGGACCCCATACAGAGACCCATTACACTAGGAGAGAGAATTAACTTCCAGAAGAGAAAGAGAGGGAGTCTGCTTCATGTGTTTTCTGCAGCATACTCATAATCAGCTCTCAGTAATGTGTGTGCTTCACTGAGAGATCACAGACTGATTTATTTCCACTACAAAACAGAATATTTAATCTAATATAATACACTCTATTGAAGGACAATTTTGAGGTACACTCTTAAAAATAAAGGTTTAAAAAGGTTTTTTTTTTTTTTGCAGGAGTGCCATAATATAACTATTTTTGACTCCCCAAAGAACCTTTCAGCAAACAGCTCTTTATAGTTCACCCAGAAAAATTAAAATTCTGTCATCCTTTACTCACCCTCAAGTTGAGCCAAACCTGTATGAATTTCTTTCTTCTGCTGAATACAAAAGAATATATTTTGAAGAATGCCGGGAACCAAACAGTTGATGGTCTTCATTGACCTCCATAGAATTTTTCCCCCATAACTATGGAAGTGGGGTCCATCAACTGTTTGATTACCCATATTCTTCAAAATATCTTATTTTGTGTTTGTATCTTCTTTTATCTTGTTTTTAAAAAAAAACTTAAAACACAGTAAATTTACTTTCTAAGATAATAAGACCAGAATATAATGAATTATTTCTTGAATTACATTTATTTTTCTTACCCAAGATTTTTTTTACATAAAACCCCACTACATTTTATGCTTTATCAGTGCAGTTGTGGAATATAGTTGTATCAGTCCTGTTCTTGGTGAGTGGAATTATGCTTAAAAATAGGAAATATAAAATCTCCCACTTGGCTTTTGCTGAAATTCACATGTCCTATAGAGGATTTTAGTTGAATCCAAAGACTGCCATTATCTCAGAAGCAAATAGAATCATCAGTGTCCTGCCAGAATTTGCCGTCCCAACACCACTCTCATTCGGGCACCTGTCATTGAGGTACCAGTCCTCTCAGACTTAATCAATCAAGATGCTGGCATAGACACTAAAGAACAGCTCTCAGCAGAAACACTGCGACAGGCACTGTCACTGCCATTTACACACATCTAAAGAAAATCAAATAAGCTTGAAAAAAAAAGTGTAATTATAACTGGAATAAAACGTCATTGATCTGCAAATATCAAATACTGATATGGAAAGAATTAGAGACATAGCTGATTGTGCCATGTTGTTGTCAGTGTCACACTATATGGGGTAAGTTGTCACAATGGAAGGTGCCATTAAAGGGATAGTTCACCCAAAAATGAAAATTTGATGTTTATCTGCTTACCCCCAGGGCAGGGGTAGGCAAGTTCGGTCCTAGAGAGCTGCTGTCCTGCTGAGTTTAGCTCCAACCTTAATCAAACACACCTGAACAAGCTAATCAAGCTCTTCAGGATTACTAAGGCTATAGGCAGCTGAAGGTTTTTTTTCAGGGATGGAGCTAAACTCTGCAGGACAGCGGCTCTCTAGGACCGAACTTGCATACCCCTGCCCCAGGGCATCCAAGATAGGTGACTTTGTTTCTTCAGTAGAACACAAATTATTATTTTTAACTCCAACCGCTGTGGTCTGTCAGTCGTATAATGTATGTCAATGGGAACTCCATCTATAAGAGTAAAAAAAAACATGCACAGACAAATCCAAATTAAACCCTGCGGCTCGTGACGACACATTGATATCCTAAGACACGAAACGATCGGTTTGTGCGAGAAACCGAACAGTATTTATATCATTTTTTACCTCTAATACACCACTATGTCCAACTGCCTTGAGCATCCGGTGTGTGAGGTCTGAATGCACTCTGACGCCGGAAGTGATCTCTCGCACTCATTGATGTATATGCGCGAGAGATCACTTCCGGCGTCAGAGTGCATTCAGACCTCACACACCGGATGCTCAAGGCATGCACAAACCGATCGTCGAACTATCCCTTTAAACAGGCTTTTCAGCAAAATTTAAAGTGCCCCTATTATGCTATTTTAAAGGTTCCTAATTTTGTTTTGGAGGTCTCCTACAACAGGTTTACACTTTCATTTTCTCATAATATACATTGTACATCACCACATTTTTTAAAGATTCTCAAACGACTTGTCCGAAGATTCAATCTTTCTAAATCCCTCCTTTTCGAGAGCCTGCTCTGATTTGTCAGATGGCCCAGTCTATTTTGACTGGTCAACTGCTTACATCACATGTTGGAAAGTAAACGCCCATTACCATAACTGAATTTCAGCTCTGGAGGCTTCCTCAGTCCTCAGCAATTGTACACACTTGTAAAGACATTAAGGATGGCGTCGATTTAACCATATAAATTTGAGTGAATTTGAATTTTCTTTTGCAGTGCAACAGTATCTTCCCGACACAACATGAATAAAGAAGCCTACAGTGTTTAAAGGCGGGTCAAAGTAGTTGTTTGCGGGCAGCCAATGAAGACCATATCTGGCATTATGCAAATGTGTTACTTTGTTACATATGTATGTTATGGAAGTGAGACTGGAATTACTGATGACTCCTTTCGGCAGTTCAGAATAGATTCCTTTTACATTCACAAACTGCTACATTGCACACTGCATGAGAGGTAATATCTGAAGCAGAAACTTTAAGCATTAAAAGAATTAGGCTATAAACAAAGCAATTCACAAAACAGCAAAAATAAAAAAAGATGACTTGTAGTATCATATTGCTTTTGCTAATTTTTTATATCATAAATTGTATGCATTTATAACATTTAACCCTCTGGAGTCTGAGGCTGATTTGGGGCTAGGAGAAGTTTAATTAAAAAGAATTTAAAAAGAAAAGTGTAATTGGACTTTGAACTCAAAACCGTATGCTTATAGTTAAACAAATATAACTGTAGCGACTGTCCTGTGTGACAACTAGCACTCTTTCTCTCTCTCTCTCGCTCTCTACTGACTTTGTTGAATTGTATGTTTTTGGGTGAACATGCACTAAAAATGATCAAACGACTTACTTTTAAAGTTGGATGTGTTGGGAATGAGCATGGAGGTTTATATTGATGGGGAAAATCATGTGGCAGGTATGTGCCACAGTTTATGTGTGTGGATTCTAAACTGCAGTATGCAGTGCAGTGTTCTGGATAGATGGGTCACAAACAGGTTTTGACATATTCTAAAGCTAGTGGACCCAGCCATGCAATTTTAATGCATTGCGTTGCCGTAGGGAGTCATATATTATTGAAATATTTCTGTGGGCTTCCCTCTTGTTGAAAATGGCAAATTTGACAAAAACTGGTTGGAGATACAATTTTAAAACTGATGAAGCCGTCGGTAGTTACTTCATTATGCTTTGATTCATTTGTATGGTTTGATATTCTTAACTGAAAGATTAATGCAAGCAGATACTTTTTGATCTTTTAGTTTTATCTTTCTGTAGTCTTTCCTCTACATGTCATATCGCTTCCAAAAGGTTTACATTACAATATAACATGTAATGTATTGGTGTGTGATTTGTTTGTGATTTATTCATTCGTGATTCTGCAGTGGCATGTGTCATTGCTCTTCTGATGGCGATGTCATGATTCTGTGCAGAATTTCATTCAGAGTTTGTAATCACATTCCTAGTGACAACAAATAAATAAAGTTCTGCCTTCGGGCCATTCCTGAACTACGAGACCCTGTTTTAATCTACCCACCTGCCGATATGCTTTCTGTGATTATACACGTTCATAAATATTTAACCGTTTTTTTTTTCCTTGGCTCCATTGGTGTCAAAATAATTGATTTGACAAGTCGCAAAATAGTTGAGCTAGCTTTATTCATAATGTCATAGGTGGTGACAGCATAGACTTAATCTATTTTTGCACAGGCTCCAGTTGTCAACTAATGATCATTAAAATCGACACTTTAAAATCAACTTCTATTCATGTGGGAGATCGCATTTTACACATATTTTTAGTCATGACAGGTTAATTGTGAAACTTTTCTAATATCCACACTGTCATTAAAGTGGATAGTCCAGCCAGCCAAAAATGTATATTTAAAGGAGTAATTCACCACTGGCAAAATGGGCTTTCAATAAAACTTGGCTGCCTATGTGGTAAAAAGGCAAAAAAAAACTAAAAAAAAAACTAAATCAGTGCTACCTGACTAGAGAAAACAGAAGAAAAGGCCATTGTCTTCCCTTTCCCTTTTGCCAAATAAGTAAGAAAACTTCAACACCCACTGGGTATGTTGCTGTCCAAGACCATTCCCAGCCTTCTACTACTGGATAGCTTTGACCGCCATCAAATTCTGCCTTGCTTGATTAGAAAATACTTCTTAGCAAACTTTTAGTCACAATCGTATCAACTTTTATTGTTCGTAAATATGGAGAAAACACCACTACGGACAATCTGAAAAAATCTCCATGTTTGTAGTATCAAACTGGATGACTACGAAGACAGAACTTTGGCCAAATGGAGGAAAAAAAAATTTAAGAAACTGCTGTTAATTAGGAAGAAAAGCAACAGGGAGCACCTTCTGCCCAACTCCCCCAAAGCAAAAAGCCATCGCATACAGAAAAGAAGGCTAGTATTTTTACCGTAATACTATTTAAAAATGGAACAATGTTCGATAAAATCAGTACTTTCAGTGATAAGCCTACTTATACAATAACTGTTCTATTAATAACCCTCTGTCGATCCGACTGTCTGTGGGCAAGGTTAAAAAAAAATTTGAAATACAATCTGTAGTTTTCACAAAAGCGCTTGAGCTGTCAAAAGTCTGCCAGGTGACATGTTTTGCGGACTTTTGTTAGCAAATAACTAGGAATTTCTCTGTCTAGGTAACATGGAGAAAGAGTAAACATTGTTCATTTACATATTGTGACCCTGGACCACAAAACCAGTCATAAGGGTAAATTTTGGGAAATTGAGATTTATATATCTCATTATATATCTGAAATCTGAATAAATAAGCTTTCCATTGATGTATGATTTGTTAGGATAGGACAATATTAACTATATGAATCTAGAATCTGAAGGTGCAAAATCAAAATATTGAGAAAATCGCCTTTAAAGTTGTCCAAATGAAGTCCTTAGCAATGCATATCCACTCACAAAAATAAATATTTGATGTATTTACAGTAGGAAATTTACAAAATATCTTCATGGAACATGATCTTTACTTAATATCCTAATAATTTTTGGCATAAAATAAAAATCGATAATTTTGGCCCATACAGTGTATTGTTGGCTATTGCTACAAATATACCTGTGCGACTTAAGACTGGTTTTGTGGTCCAGGGTCACGAGTACCGACATTGTAACAAAACAAAGTGAGCTGAAAACACTTTAAATCAACTCACCAATCATCTGAAATCATGTCACATTTCACAGTGATCTTCTTGTGTCAAGCCACCTGCAATGTGTTTGTGTGAAGTCAAAAAAGTAATAAAGCAGTCGCAATATGTGCATGTGATTATAACCTGATGGAAAATCATCTCACAGAAGTGTGTGATGGGGTTTTAAGCACATGGGTAATGAGAGCAGAGGCCGTGATATGGGAGAGGTAGTTGAGGGTGGGCAAGCGCTGCAGTACTCATGCTTCCATCTGCTCCTTCTCATCACAGCTTGCTCTGCAAAGGGCTCAACGGGCCCCAGGAGCATTTGGAACGGGGCCTAGGGTCCGCCTCCAACATCGCTGGCAATTACTGGATAAACACATTTGAATTAGTGCCTGTATTTGGACACCGTGGTGTTGTCATATCAGCTGCTGTCGACTGTCAACAAACAGTCCATGGAAACGGCTGTTCAAACAATGGAGAGGCGAGAGGCATGGCTCGACCGTGAAATCTGTTGAAAGTTCTTTGAAATATTTTAGCCATGTGTTGTGTAAATGTTTAAAAAAGATTGGCAGGGCATATGGAGATGGATTTTTTTCTTTTTTTGGATAGGCTGATGTTATGAAGGCAAAGACCTTCAATGACATAATACTGGACATGATACAAGGATTTTGCATGCTAGAATAGTCATAATTCCATTTGTGGGATAATAAATTCACAACGTTTCCTGGGATCTGAGTGTTTTTCATGAGGCGTACACGTTTTTGTGCACTGTTCACGTTTTATTAAATACAATAAAAATATGATGCACAATTATTCATAAGATTTTTTTTTCTTTTAAATGGAACAATATTGGCTTGTTTCTTCTTTCCCCTTGACTTTGTCCATGGATCAGCATCATACCACCTTCATCTTTGACCCCTGTGGTGACTGTGAAGAATGGGTAAATTGAGCAGATGAAATGATTAAACCAGAGCCAGTGGGATGTACAGAAGACATCTCAACCCCCTCAACACACGCACTCACACACACATATACAGTGTTTAACAAATTCAGACCACCACCCAATGTAAGGTTTGCGCCACAACTGCCCTAAACTAACAGTGTTGCTGATGTGATAGAAATATTTTATGTCAACATGAAATGTACAGAAAATGCAGAGTAATGATGCTCAGGTCAAAGACAAGTCATATGATTAGCTTAGATCATTACAAACCAATCACCAGAACAAATCAAAGTGAAGTAGATATTGATTTTACTCAACTATAAGACTTAAATGTGGATGTATCTTTCTATTCATTGAAACTCATTCGGTTGTTTTGACCAGTGATCTCCCGGCCGTAAATAAAACTTTATTTCTACAAAGAGCAACTTGGAAGTCGTGTCAGGTATATGCTGCGCAGCTAAGAAATAGAAGATCCTATGCTCATAAGACAACAAAAGTAACAGCTAAAGTGTGATTGAGGTAGTGAGGAATATAAGTACTAAAGATTCTACACTCAAAAGACAACAAATGTAACAGCAAAAGTGTGATTGAGTTAGTGATAGTAGTTTCTCGACGGGATGCCGTCACCATACTTCAGGGAAGTATTGTATTGTATTGTAAGTATTCAGGAATTCAGGGAATTACCTTGAGATACTGTAGTATTATATTAACAACTAGGAGTTGTTTAAATTGTCAGTGGTGAAGTCAGATTTGTGAGAATTTCCATGACAGTTATTACCAAAATCATGTTTCTGTAATGGTTAACCCACACCAGTATGTGTAAGCTCTTTAGTCACAGTAGTGTTTCTAATGCTAAAATATAATTATTGTTGTGATTTAATGGATTCAAAGATCCACAGATCACACAAAAGTTTAATCAAAAACAAGTCTTTGGGAACAACTAGAAACTATTTAGAAGTCAATAACAACAGAGACACTTTTTTAAAATTTATTTACTTAGTCTTCCATATAAACTGTGTGTTCTAGATTAATCACAGCAGTTATATGGGACACCGTGGTGGCACAGCAATGTTCTTTCTGTGATAATGCCATCTATGCGTCACCATTCACAGCAAGCGATCAGTAAAGACAAGAAACCTATATTTAGATATTCCGTAACAAAAATAAAGAGTAGTGAGGTGAAAATGCAGTTCAGATCTTAATTCATCAGTCTAGATGATTTTTTTTTATTTATAAACATATTATTTGGACCTTCTGGAAACTGTTTTGCAACCATTATCCCCTTCCCCTTTAGATGATTAGGAAAAAAGATTGTGGTAAGGCAGTCCACAATATGTGCACTGACAGTCAAGTTCACTGTGAGCATAATAAATTATAGAGCAAGGGACAGGGTTGTGGGTACAAGGGACAGTGTTGATGGCGATGTCAAAAAACATCAGTGAAAATGACAAGTCCAAGCTTCTGACCTGCAACAGTGACACTTGAGCTTCTAATCGGAAGGTACAGCTCTCCCCTCTGTCCAACTCAGACACGAGACAATTCAATTATTTATTGAATGCAATATGGTGCTCTATAGTCTTTTCTGGAAAAAAAGTTAAAACTCAAAAAGTAATAAATGTAATTAATAGCAATATCACATGAGTAGCTGTGTGATATGGCTGTATATTTATATTTACATTGAACTTAAATCCTGTACTAACTAGAGTGCTGCTAACTAGAGTGTTGTTTTTACTTTAAGCAACAACTTACAAGATGCAACTGACATGCATTGACTAGTGCTGTCATGGGAAATCCCCTTAATTAATTCACCCAAAAATTCTGTCATTAATTACTCACCCTCATGTTGTTTCAAACTTTGTTCATCTTCAGAACACAAATTAAGATATTTTTGATGAAATCCGAGAGCCCTCTGACTCCTCCATAGACAGCAATTTACCGTAACTACCACTGTCAAGGCCCAGAAAGGTACATGGTACAAGACATCGTTAAAATAGTCCACATGACTACAGTGGTTCAACCTTAATTTTATGAAGCGACGAGGATACTTTTTATAAAACAAAACAAAAATAACAACTTTATTCAACAATTTCTTCTCTCCCATGTCAGTCTCCTACACTGTTGACATAGTGAACACAGTGCAGCGCTTCCGTGTTTACGTCAGAACGCCGGCTCATTATTGGCCGGCTCCTGCGTCAGCATCACACGCATGTGTCGTGATGGTCACATGCACAGCGTCGGCCAATACTGAGCTGGCGTTCAGATGTAAACGCAGAAGCGCTGCTTTGCGTTCACTGTGTCAACAGCATAGGAGACTGACATGGGATATAGCCTAAATATAAAGTTCTGAAACTTAATTTTCCCCTTAACCCAAATTGATTTGCATCTGGAACAAGTAAAGGCTGGAACACACCAACCCGACTAGCAGCAACGAAAGCCGACGGTGTTGTCGCCTCACGTTGGATGCGTCAGGAAAAAAAAAATTGGTGTTTGAACACACCGAAAGAACTTCAGCCGACTGTCAACTAGCAAGTGCATTCTGCGCCTACGTATAAAGGAGATAACTGTCAATTTAAGCAGATATATTTGTCTATATTCGTCATTCAAAAAGGGAAAGCGAAACTAAGACTGCATGTAAACAAACCATAAACAAAGCAGCGCTTGCTTACCGTTTTGAATATCAATCATGCTGATCACGTTCTTTATTCCACTCCACTCATGTTATTATGAAAATATTCGTGCATTCGAGTGCTCAGGTAAGATGACGTAAAATTAGAACAACCTTCTGTCTGTGCTGTCATGACTTGCATGACTTATTTTTTGCTTATTCTCTTGAACTGACTGGTTTTCTATACTGAACAGCCAATCAGATTTCTCTCTCTCGCCGACGGCCCAACGGCATTTCAACATGTCAAATCGGCAGAAAAAAAGCAGATGAGGACCAACTTCAGCCGAAAACTGCCCGACGGCCGACCGTCAGCTTGGTGTGTTCTGGGCTTAATAGATTAATAAGACCAAAGATTGCCCGTTTGATATACCCAAAATTAATTATATCTCATGTTTAACCACAATCTATGTAAGAGCCAGCGGAAAATCCTGAAGGAGTGGCGAAGATGAGGCTGTTCTCTGTGGGTACATGAACGCTGAGTGGCTGATGGCCTGGAGCTCACATATGGTATGCGAATGCGTCTAAACAAAATGTAAAACAGGTGCTATATTTATATATGAATCACATATTTGAGGTTTAAATAACTACATTCTCCCCTAAAAAAACTCTTAAAAATACATTCCGTGACAAAACAACAGTAGTATTTAAAAAAAATACATGGTGAATTTACTTGAGCGCCATGACAGTCATTGCAAGAGGAGTGATACAAACAGGGAAACCGTTCCAGTGCTAATACTGGGGTAATATCGCACGTCTCTCAGCCAATCAGATTTGAGAACAAGAAAGAAATTTAAATTTAACATGTTTATTTTGTCATTTGTTTTAACCATAGTAAGTAAGCCATCAGATTAAAGGATGTTTCTCACAAAACGTCAAAACATCCCACTGCTGTATGGCCAGATGATACGCAAAATACATTCCTCGGCTGGATAAAGCAAACTAATAAGAATGTCCATTATATAATGATGCGCAAACATGTAGTCCTGTTCGGTTTCGCAATTTGACTTGTCTAAAATGAAAAATAAGCGGTAACACTTTACAATACGGGTGCACTAATATGCATTAATTCATGCTTAACTAATGCAAAGATAATCATGAGTTAATGTATGACTCATGAAGAACTAAACCATTAATTAATGATTACTGCATCAGCAACTAATAAAGTTTCTATATGATTAATAGATTAAGTAATATATGAATTGTTATTAATTAAATGTGTCATAATGTATTAATTCCTTAATAACATATTTTATTAATTAATAGTGTATGTTAATTTGTTAATTACCACAATGGTTTGAAGCCATGTACTTCAACTTCCAGTTGTCTGCTTTAATGAATCATTATCTAACGATTTGCAAATGCATCATTATGTTATAACTTTACTTGTTGAGGCACATGACTATTAACTAATTCTTAGCTAATATGTCATTATTGGTTTTGACATCTACACTAAGCCATAAATTAGTACAGATTCTGGTGGGTTGATATTTGTGTGCAGCCCAATTTACCCATCCTTCACATTCTCTGACATTACACTCACTGCATGTGCAACAGTCAAAACCCATAAATTACATATTACTTAACAATTAGTTAATAGTCATGTGCCTCAACGAGTAAAGTCATAACATAATGATACATTTTCAAATGATTAGTTAATGATTAAATAAAGCAGACAATTTGAAGTTGGCTTCAACCCATTGTGGTAATTAACACATTAACTTACACTTTTAGTTAATAAAATATGTTATTAAGGAATTAATACATTATGACACATTTAATTAATAACAATTCATATATTACTTAATCTATTAATCATATAGAATCTTTATTAGTTGCTGATGCAGTAATCATTTATTAATGGTTTAGTTCTTCATGAGTCATACATTAAAACATGATTATCTGTGCATTAGTTAAGCATGAATTAATGCATATTAGTGCACCCGTATTGTAAAGTGTTACCAAATAAGCTTTTTGCTGTTGCACTGTATACCTATAAAATACAGGTTGCCTGTCGCGAAAATCTTGTGAGAACCATTAAAAAACACATTGTATTACAGTCAACACATCTAGTTTCAACCCTAACAAGATCTCTGGATATTTTTACTACAGCGCCCCATCTAGATACAACATAAGCTATTTGGTTAGCTTGAAACAGAGTTCAGTCTTTGATCTTGGAGGGACGTTTTCTGTTTTTTGGAGCTTTCATGCGGCTGCCACCACGTCGGTTTCACCTGAGTGCAGCTGTGGCAGGGCCGTCAGGGCAGCAGGGGCCCAGGGGGCCACCCTCCGCGCCCCGTCACACACACTTAAGAGCTCGACATATACACACACACAGACCTGAGCTCCAGACATGAGAGCTTAGACAGCAAAGGTGACATTCACCACACCATCCCACTTTGTCGTCATGGCAACTCTGGTCTGATGACAATCTGGAAAACAATAACTTCATTATACAGATATATGAAGAGTGAGTAACCTTAGTTTGCCTGACTCACTCTTCATTTTATGTATATGTATATCTATATGTATAATTTTAAGCCCTTAAACTCCGGGACAGTCCAATGATCCAGAAAGCGAATTCATTCAAACATTCAATCCAAAATGACACTAGTGTAAAGAAAACTTGACATAGTCCAGCACAGCGTGAATCACTTTTTTTGATAACACTTCTTTTAAAATGTAAACTTTTTAAACTAAAATTTAGGGAGAAATAATCTGTGTTTTGCTTCACTTTTATCATATGGATTAACATGAATTAGACTTGTCTGCAGTATGCAAAAATAATTCCCAGATTTTAAAAAAATGCTGAAAAATTAACCAACAAAATTTTATGATAGTTGTCATTTTTGGGGTTTATTTGCTATTTAAAACAACTTACAACTTTCGGAAACACAAGTAATGCGTCTCATTGCAGCTTTTATATTACAATATATGTACCGACTTTATTAAAGTTGAACCAACAACAAAAGAAGGTTAGTTAGATTGGTAACACTTTACAATAAGGTTATATTTGTTAACAGTTTAATGCATTATAGGTATAATGTGAACTAACCATTTTTGTAGATTACATTTTTTAACAAGATATTTGTAATTAGCAAAATTATTATCAATAAAAAAGTCACTTGATTTCACCCAGGTGCTGCCATCTCTTGAAAGTAGAGTCTAGCTTGGCAAGGAAAAGTCTGTGAGTTGAAATATTGTCTAAACTGGCTATATACTTTGAGAGTAGAAATTACCACTAGATTTGAGGGGAATTGCGATGGTGAGAATTGTGACTTCATTGTAATCGGCATCACAAGTGATGTTGACTTACATGATTTAGCCTCCGCTGCACACCAGTCTGTATCATTTCAGGACTACTTCAAGCCTAAATTCAACTGGTTCATCATATAAAGTGATCGTGTCTCTTCAAAAAATTTTGACTAAACCACTCAATTCATATGGATTCGTTTTTTACGATCTCGTTATGAACTTTTTGAAGCGTCAAAATGGTAGTTGCATAGCTGTTAATGGAGGAACAGAAATCGCTCAGATTTCATTAAAAATATTTTCATTTGTGTTCCGAAGATGAATGAAAGTCTTACAGGTTTGGAATAGGGCTGCATGATATATCGTGATTTATCGCAAATTTTATCGCATGTGATTTGGCAAAGGCTGCGATTATTTTGTGCGCAGCTTGTCAGAGCTGTACAGCTCTGTGATCAGTAGTAAAGAAATCTTCTAACAGTTGCTTTATATAAATGGGTCATTCTTGGCCAGTTTTAGGTGTTTAAGTCAAATCCACTTAAAACATTTACTTAAAACAATGAAGTAAGAAAAAATGCAAACCTTTAATTATTGACATTACATGGTTAAGACTCATCAAAAGCGGCTCTCTGCGCTATTAAAGGCTATTGTTTAAGGGAATACATTTGTGTCACTTTTGATGTGGGGCGGGAAATAGATTATGCATTATCTCAGGCCCTTTGGGTGAACTAGTCCATCTCAGCATTCGTTAAGGCAGGACCCTGCAGACCTGCTGGGTTATGCTCTGCAATGTGTGGCCAGTATCTCTGACAGGTCATTATTGGCCATCATGCTGAGTGACGGACTGCAAGAACCGAGCTTGCGTTCATTTCTTTTGCCCTTATTGAGGAAGAGAAGCAGCTTTTTTTTTCTATCGGGCTTCATCAGAATGATCAGAGGGAAGCAAAATGAAGTAAACTGTATTCAAAGTATCACAAGGATATGTGCTGATGCGTGAGATGCAACTACAGTCCATTACTGGACACACAGCTTACAGTATGAGTGGTGTAATTTTAAAGTGTAATTATACCTTCACTTTTTATATTAATATTTCATTTTATACTTTAAATTTTTATTTATTTTACTGATCTTTATGTACCATTTTACTTATAAAGTATGTAGAGTAAGTGAATGGAATTTGGAATTTAACACAGTGAAACGTACTCGGTTACTGACGTAACCTCGGTTCCCTGAGATACGGAACGAGTACTGCGTATGGGGAAAAGTCTCCCTTTTTCCCCGTTACTGAAGCCTTTTTCAATAACGCAGTGCAACTGCACCGTCATTGGTTCACTCATAGACAAGTCGTTGAACCAATGACGGCGCGGCACGGCCGCGCAGCCTATAGGCGAAGAGCGCGCGAATCTTCCCGCCGAAATGGGCGGGGCAGGTGACTATATAAGCCGGCGATTCGCCATAGGACATCAGGTCATACGACTGAAGCGACGACACTGAAGCCGCAGCCCTGTGGCACGGCAAGAACGCAGTACTCGTTCCGTATCTCAGGGAACCGAGGTTACGTCAGTAACCGAGTACGTTCCCTTTCGATACTCCACTTCGTACTGCGTATGGGGAACGAATTCAACCGCGCCGTGCCACGGCAGGGAACGACATAACTTGTTCTGGACACCGAGAGGGGACCAAGAAACAAGAAGGAAGGCCAAAGCCGCCAGAACCCTTGTTGCACTACAAGGAGATAACTCCTGAAATGGTGTGAGGCGGGGCTCGAAGAGGCCGCCTGGTTACACCGAAAGGACCCGAGCTTGCAAGGTCGGAGCGTCCAAATGATAGAACCTCACAAAAGTGGACGGCGAGGACCAGCCGGCCGCCTCACAGATGTCTTTGAGGGAAACTCCATTGGACCAGGCCCAGGAGGAAGCCATTCCTCTAGTGGAATGGGCCCTGACTCCTAGGGGGCACTCGACGCCCAAGGAGGAGTAGCAGAGATTGATAGCATCGACTATCCAATGCGAGAGGCGTTGCTTTGAGACCGAAGACCCTTTGGTGCGGCCACCAAAGCAAACAAAGAGCTGATCCGACTGCCTAAAAGGCCGCGATCGCTCCACATAAATCCTCAAGGCCCTTACAGGGCAGAGTGACTCCAGCTCTCGTTCGTCCGCAGAGGGAGGAAGAGCAGAGAGCGAAATGACCTGTGCTCTGAACGGAGTCGAGAGCACTTTAGGGACGTAGCCATGCTTCGGTTTTAGTACGACCTTAGAGTCGTTGGGCCCAAAGTCGAGGCATGCAGGGCTTACGGAAAGAGCCTGCAAGTCGCCAACACGCTTGACCGATGCTAAAGCAAGTAGCAGAGCGGTCTTTAGCGTCAGGGGCCTGAGGTCAGCTGAACGCAGTGGCTCAAAGGGGCTACCTTTTAGAGCTCTGAGGACCAAGGAAAGGTCCCAAGTGGGAACAGTGAGGGGACGAGGTGGATTCAATCGCCTAGAACCCTTCAAGAAACGCACCACAAGGTTGTTTCTACCCACTGACTNGTCGGATGGCAGGCCGCCAAGAGGGGGGCCGCACATCGACGGAGGTGGAAGAGGAATTTTGCTCTCTTTTTGAGGAGGTAAAAAAGTGTTCGCCATGAAAACGGCGTTTGGCGTGGGCGCAACATGTGTGGGCCCGGTTGCAACACATAGCATTTCTCCCGCGCCCAGAATTAAACGAGGCGGAGGGGAGACTGCACGAGAGAGCTTTTGGGGCGGTCCGGCCGCAGCGAGACATTCCCCAATCCTCTTCCTTCCTGTATTATCAGGATGTCTTCGGAGTCGTCGGGTCCAGCACAATCTTGGGCCGGGGACCCTGGCGTCTCGGGAAGGGAGGGCGCTTAGGAGGGCGCGAGCGCTGGCGGTGCTCCTTGGGCGGCGCTGCCTGAGCTGTGGATGTGGCTGGCTTGTTCTGCTGGGCCGGCGCAGGCCTGGGCCGGCTTACAGCTGAAGCGGAGCTGGAGCGCTTTGGCAAAAAGTGTCTCATAGCCTGAGAGGACTTTTGTGCTGCAGTGAAGCGCTCGGTGAACCCATCCACCGCTGGCCCGAAGAGACCGGAAGGAGAAACTGGAGCGTCCAGAAAAGCCGTCTTATCCAGGTCCTTTATCTCTGTCAGATTGAGCCAGAGATGGCGCTCAAGCACAACCAGGCTGGCCATAGAGCGACCGATGGCCTGGGCTGTGGCCTTCGTGGCCCGCAGGGCTAGATCAGTGGCGCTGCGGAGATCCCTGAAGGCTGGTTCGTCAGCGCCGGACTCGTCCAGAGAGCGGAGGAGTTTGGCCTGGAATACCTGGAAGATAGCCATAGTGTGGAGCGCCGAAGCAGCTTGGCCAGCTGAGGTGTAGGCTCTTCCCGCCAAGGTGGAGGTAGTCCTGCAGGGCTTAGAAGGCAGGGCTCTCTTTGTCTTCCACCCCACAGCCGCGGGGGGACAGAGGTGAGCTGCTACGGCCTCATCCAGAGGCGGCAGATGCTCGTAGCCCTTCTGTTCAGCGCCGTCAACCGCCGTGAGGGCCGAACGGTGAGTCGTGTGGAGGCGTGCAGAGTAGGGGGCGCGCCACGACTTGGTAAGCTCCTGATGTACCTCTGGGAAGAACGGCGCGGAGCGCTGGCGAGGGGCCTGGCGGTGGCCAGGTAAAAACCACTCGTCCAACCGGCTGCGAGACGGTTCTTCCGGCGGGGCCCACTCGAGGTCCAGTTCCTCCACAGCTCTGGATAGGATGCGGAAGAGCTCGGCATCCATACCCTGGCCGTGTTCAATGGGCTCCAGCGGAGGCAGGGGGGCGGGATCCTCCGATTCGCCAACCCATCCTTCCGTTTCTGAAGCCGCGAGCGACATGGAGTCGTCGAACGGCTCTTCGTCCGTAGCACCGAACAAGACGAGGTCGCTCGCATCTGCAGAGGGACGCTGGTCAGGTCGAGAGAACAAGACGGGAGACTGTTCTCTGTGTGGAGAGGGCGAGGCACGCGGGGTCTGGCCCGACGTGAGCTCACGCAACTCCGAGCGCCGAGTCGCTCTGCCACGCTGTCTCTTCCTGGCCGGTTCACGGGAGGAAGGAGACGGGAGGGCGCGAGCGGCGAGATCGCCCTCAGTGAAGAAGGCGATCCGCGAGCGCAGAGAACCGAGACTCATGCACTCGCAGTGCGGGCATGAGTCTCCAGCGAGTGCGCCCTCGGCATGGGGTCTGCCCAGGCAAGCGACGCACTCGCTGTGTCCGTCACCGTCGTGCAGAGGGGCTCTGCACGTGCCACAAGAGTGGCGCGGCATTTGCAGCAACGCCGCCGCCGTGATAACGGCGATTGGGGGGCTCTTTTAGAGCGGCGAGGGCCGCGAGAAGCTCTTTTAGAGCGGTAGGACCGCTTAAAAGTGTGCGCTCGTAGAGCGGCAATGAAACCGCGGGGAAGCTCTCTGAAGGCGCGCCGGATGGCGGCAGGAGACACGCTGAGAAGGCAGCCGGGAGCGGGGAGCGGGAGGCGGCGACTCGAAGACGGCGCTGAGGGCGGCAGTCTCCGAGGGCGTCAGCGCTGGCTCCGACCGGCGAGTTCAGCTGGGTCCGCTGCAGGAGCCTCTTCAGACGGCGGCGAGAGCTTCTTCCAGGCGGCGAGCTTCTTCTGGCTTCAGGCGGAGATCAGCGAAGATGTGTAGTCGTCGCTGAAGGAGAAAGAACTGATGTCCTATGGCGAATCGCCGGCTTATATAGTCACCTGCCCCGCCCATTTCGGCGGGAAGATTCGCGCGCTCTTCGCCTATAGGCTGCGCGGCCGTGCCGCGCCGTCATTGGTTCAACGACTTGTCTATGAGTGAACCAATGACGGTGCAGTTGCACTGCGTTATTGAAAAAGGCTTCAGTAACGGGGAAAAAGGGAGACTTTTCCCCATACGCAGTACGAAGTGGAGTATCGAAAGGGAACTAAAATATTTTCTAGTTCTTAATGATGAATTAGACACTTTTTCTAAAGATCTCGCAAATATCGATAAACTATAAATATAACTTTTGCAACTTAACCCATTAGGATGAAACCATGTAAAAAATGACAATAGTTATAACTTGCTTGCAGCTTATTTATTTAAATAGCATCATTTAAAGTTTTGAGTCTGCGTGAATGGCAATAAATGGGTCTTCTTCCTGGTTACTGATTCTGAAGGAAGCACGTCCATCTCCTCCAACCGTCACCTGTTTCCCAGTACATCTGCCACTTTCCTTCTGACCAGAGATCACATCACAGTAGGTGCCTCCTGGCAGGCCGGTGTTCAGGGTCTCATTCAGCTCCCTGGAGTACAAGTTAATATTATAGGCTTCTGATAACAGTGACTGTAGCTATATTCACAGTACACACTATAGTAGCAAGTTTTAAAGTATATTTCTCAATAGAAACACAAACTAAAATTTTCTCTCATATTGTAACTTTCTTTAAAGAAAAGATTTTTACCAGTCATCATTGTTGATGACAATGAATCCTCGATTACCACGGCTGAAAGAAATCTGGTTGTTTCCATTGTCCCACCAGTTAGAGAATGACTGTCCATTTACAACATTACGGAAGATCACCATGTTTCTGTGGAGAAAAGAACAGCGTTTATTTGAAATAGAAATCTTTTGAAACACAAATTTCTTAACTGTCTTAGTCAATGTAATGCATCCTTGCTGAATAAAAGTAGCTTATTCATTTCATAAGAAAAAAAATATATCATACTAACCCCAAGTTTTTTAACCTTAGTGTATATTAGCAAGCATAAGACATCTTTGCAATGGAACTGTTGGAACTCACTTGATCTGACGCCATCTGTGCTCACAAACCCAGCCGTCTCCACAGGTAGAGTCAGAGTTGATGGGAACAGGTTTGGTGGACCCATCACCATTGCTGGGAGGTCCTATCCAGTCATTTTGGTCCTGAGCAATGACAAAGTGAAGAATTATGAGGGGAAAAAAACCTTAGGTCTTAAAAGACATGTTAGCATTTGTTTTCTCACTTGACTAAGCTTAAACATCTACCTGTCCATTCACAATGTTGCGGTCCCAGCGGTAGCTGGACATTACTCTAGTAAATCCGTATGGGTGGGCCAACATAAAGGCTACAGCCATTTTGTAAATTCTAGAAAATGAAGGATGATTACAAGGGAAAGGAAATGTTATGTTTTCATTTGCCACACATATGTTGCGTTGTAAATTAAAATAAGATAAAGTTGTACCTGGCATCCCAGAATGTCACAATAGATGCACCTCCAGCACCATGTCCTCTCTGGTTATCATGATTGTCAGTAAACACAAGAGCGTTACCAGAAGACATGAAGCCCCAGCCCTCACCCCAGTTCCTGAAACAAAAAACAGTTCATCTGTTTTAGGATTTAGGTTGCAAGAAACAATAATTAGAACAGGGTGACAAAACAGAGCTGATACCCTTGGAAAATGTTTGAATTAACAATAAAGTTCATATATTTATGCAATATCAACTTCTTGTTCTGTTTTATTGTTCAGAGCAATAAGTTAACATTGAGTAACTTACATTTTAGTCAAAATATTACCAGTTACTTTTTTTACACCATATAAATATTTCCAAATAAAATGACTGTAGAACAGTCACCTGTTTAGTTCCTGAATGAATCAGTATTAAATGAATTGGTTGAGTGAGTGAAT
The DNA here is from genome assembly GCA_003731715.1 of Anabarilius grahami. Taxonomy (NCBI): domain Eukaryota; kingdom Metazoa; phylum Chordata; class Actinopteri; order Cypriniformes; family Xenocyprididae; genus Anabarilius; species Anabarilius grahami. The sequence goes on along the minus strand of RJVU01044706.1, from coordinate 10,154,011 downwards.
GATTGACTTGGTTACTCAAAAACATTCACTTGTTTCCTGCCGCTAATACACAGACTGTTTGACCAATCAGATATGAGGACTGTTGTATAATTAATAGCAATGCAAATCCACAAATTTACTTACTTCAGGTAGGATAGTTTTTGTCCGTTCCATTTGCGGATGGCCTCCCCCAGCTTGGCACCATACTTGAACTCCGTCACCCTTCCAATTCCTGTGTATTCACCTGATGTAATAGGCTCCCCACCGAGATCAATAACCTACGAACAAGTAAATGGCTATTAAATATTATTTTGCCACCTGTACACTGATGTTCCTTTTAGAAATGAATGGAAATACCTCTTGGAAGATAAAAGGTCTTGCGCCAGAGGGAAACCACTTCGTGTTCAGATTTTTAAGACGGCCATAGACAGCAGAAAGATCACCAGGCCACATGTGCTTGCAGGCGTCCACTCTGAATCCAGCCACTCCCATGTCAATCAGCTTGTTCATGTAGTCGGCCGTCTTACCACGCACATAGTCCTTCTCCAAAGCCAAGTCCAGAAGACCAACCAGACGACAGTTTCTCACCTGCAATCATCACAACGCTCAGATATGTAACACCAAGACAACAAGAGACCACAATGAACAATAAATCAGAGGTTGAAATAAGCACTCAGACATCATATCATCTCATACTTGGTTGATATCCTGGTAGTTCTCAATGTTTCCACTGCCGGTGTTGCATTTGCCGTCATTGAAGTCCAAGTTTGAGTATGGAACTGTGGGGAAGTCCTTGCTGTTGGCATTGAAATATGATCCACAGCTTGAGTGGGTACCAGATCCACCACCCGCTCCACACATGTGGTTGATGACAGCATCAACGTAAATGTACACCTACAAAATCAAACCGAAGTGAATTTTCCTTGAGAATAATACAACAATAGGCTAGCTGTGCTCTATTTGTCAATTATGGCTGCATTTACCCCAACATTGTTGCACCTAGTGACCATGTCTCTCAGCTCATTTTCATTTCCTGATCTGGAACACAGATTGTAACCGATGGGCTGATATCTCTGCCACCAAGGGTGCCAGGGGTTTGTGACAACAATGCTCTCACTCGGAGGGGAGATCTGAAATGGGAAAATCAATATTTCGTTATTACTATTATACATTTTTACTCCTATAAATCACAAAAAAATTATAAACTGCAAATTAACTTTTTGCCGTATTAACTACAATGATGTGTTTAAAAATACCTGAACTCCACCAAAGCCATTTGGTCCGAGGTAGCGCTCGCACTCCGCTGCGATATCAGCCCAGCGCCACTCAAACAGGTGGACGATGGCAGTTCTTCCATCTTTGGTGTTTGGGTTGAACTGAGCGAGGCTCAGTCCAAGTAGCGTTGCCAAGATTAGAAGCTTCATTCTTCCCTGGTTCAGAGAAAAACCTACAACAAAACCTAGGCTCATGTGCAGTTTATATACAAAATTAAAATTTTCCTCTGGCCAATCAGGGATGTCAAAGGTTGAGGAAAGCCACTTTGAACAGGTGAAAAACCCTGTCTATTTCCCATGCTACAAACTAAAAATACAGACTTCTCTGAAGAACCTTATCAGCATAAACATACTTAGTTATAAAACACTGTTAGGTAAGGAATGAAAAGTAATTTTGGCATTGAAAAAAACAAACAAAACTTTTCCCCTACAAACATGTCACCTCAAGGTTGAGACTGTAAGCTGTAAGTTTTTTATTCAGAATGCTCACACTGATTTTTACTGCACAACTGCTTTGAAGAAAATTGTATTGTATATTGTGCTATAATGACCAAAGGAGCAGAACAGGTCCTGCTGACTGAGGGGGGAGGGAAAAAGAAAAAGAAAAACCTAATTGAATCACGTTATGTAATGAGGTAGTTTTGGCAACAATTACAAATATTAAGTGAGAAAATAAATTAAAACAAAATATAAATAAGTTTATCTATAATCATTATGACTTAAATGATCAGTAACTCTTACTGACAATAATAATTAACTAGATAAAAATAAAAAACAGATAAAGTATTCTAGCATTTGCTGAAAAGTGCTGGAAACCTTTATCTGTGACTTCTCTTAAGTTCTTTAAATATAATTCACTACAATACTTGTTTAAAGAAGTCAGAATGCTTATTACTTTCAATGTAACTTACTGAAAAAAATAAACCAAGCAAAACAAAACATTTAAATAATACTCCAATTTACTTAAATTAGGAATTTAGAAAAACGTACTTCTAACGCTAACGTATACTTTACAAATTTGCTATTTGTAAATTGAAATAAACAGGCCTAAATGCACTAACTGCACCTGTAACACTTGGATGCATCTGTCCAGAAGATATTGAAGTGAAACTGCAGATGTGTTTGAAAAAACATCAGAGAATAGGGGTTTTCAGGCCAGCTCTCCTTAGAAAAAGGTATTTTTCACTAAAAAAGGTGTGTTTAAGGTCCATGAAAGGTCATCGATGATGTTTACAAAATAGGAATATTAAAATGTATTTTAATTTTATTTTATTTTCTGTACCTCATTGTAGCGGCTACGCTTTAATGTGATGACATAAAAAGATGCACAAAGAAAAAGTGTCAAGAAAACACGTCTGCTGCATGGCTACTCGCACTGTGTAGTTAACTTCATTAACAGATATGACTATTAACTGGTTCTTTTTGGCGAGTCAAAAAATAAATAACACAACCAGTGTAGCCCAATTCACAAACAAATGGACTGTTTTTCCATTATGTATGTATAGTATTATTTGCCACAATGCTTCTCATTGTTTATTTTGACCTGTGCCCTGTACTGTTAAATATTTGTGGCACGTGAATTCTCTGACTGATCGCTCCACTTTCATCATAGATATATTTGACATTCAACAAAATAAAATTTTATAATAAAACCACTGAAACTAATAGCAGAGTTAGGTAAGAATGTACTCTTAACTAAATTGATGGGGTTTTTTTTGTTTTGTTTTTTGGAGAGACACACGCCTTTATTTGGTTGGCAATGTCTTCATTTAAAATAGTTTCAACTTTGAGGTTCAGATGGATAAAAGATAGTTGAGTGTTCTGAGTTGTTGCTATGTGGTCGCTAGGGTGTTCTGGGTGACCTTCTAGGCCCACATACTGAAATCCCTACCTCTGTTATGAAGTCTCAGAAGTCTTAAAGGGATAGTTTACCCAAAAATGACAATTCTGTTGCATTTTATTCACCCTCAAGTTGTTCTAAACCTGTATGAATTTCTTCTGCTGAATACAAAAGAATATATGTTGAATGTTTTGATGTCGGTAACTAAACAGTTGATGGTCCCCATTGACTTCCAGAGTATTTTTTTTTTTCTATACTATGGAAGTCAATGGGGTCCATCAACTATTTAATTACACATATTTTTCAAATTATATTCTTTTGTGTTCAGCAGAAGATTGCTGACAAAAACAAGAACAACAAGAACTTTTTTTAGAACTCCATTAACGTGTAATTACTGTCATCAGCAGATAAGCAGCAGATCATTTATAATATTCACTTTTTGCTCTAGGGAGCTGAATGAGACCATAAACATTGACCTGCCAGGTGGAGGTTCAAGAAGATGCACATGCTTACTTCAGGATCAGCAACTAGGAAAAAGACCTGAAAAGGTATGTTTAATAAATATACAAAAATGCCTAAAGGCATTCTTCAGTATCATTTTCTGAGATGGCATCAGCGTGGAATAATAATAATAATAATAATAATAATAATAATCTTCTT
>RJVU01044706.1:10102254-10150154 GCA_003731715.1 Anabarilius grahami | reverse complement strand
TTTCTGAGATGGAATAAAATAATAATATAAAAGTCATTATTAAATAATATTGTATTATTAAATAATTTATTATACTATATTATTATAAAATAATATGATCTGAGAAGACATCAGTGTGTAATATAATAATAATAATAAAAGTCATTACTAATAAATAATAAATAATTGTAAATGTAATAAACTATATTATTGTTCCACTCTGATATCATTATTATAATAATTACAGTAAGTATTAGTTTATACTACTACTACTACTACTACTACTACTAACACTTTGTTGTTTATAGTGCAAACATTAATTATTTAATATACCATTTCATATATTTGAAATGAAAAGACGTAGTCAATGTACTGGGAAAACAGTATGCAAGTACATTATCTTAACTTATGAACAAAGGTGAAGCCATTTTTCAAGAGAATATTTGCATTATCTTTATGATAAATGACATATTTTAACATTATGACATTATCATAAAAGTCATCTTGACATTTTTCCATCTTTTTAGAGTGACTGCAATAAGTTTGCTGTGTGTTTATTTGCATTGTGCCATTCAAAATGAAAAAATAAATTAAAAAATGACTGTCAACAAATGAGAAAGTGCACCAGCGCCACCATGAGACTGGAGATGGGGTTACAGACTGCATAACACATATTGAAGTTATCTTAAAGACACATCAGAATATGCTCACTGAACTACATTTCCTTTGATTACACAACTGCGAACTTTATATCCAGTTCAAACTGATGAATGAGAGTCTGCAATGAGCATGTTAATGACTAGATGGCATTTGGATAAGGACAATGTCTACAAACTCTGTAAACACCCATTAGTTTAACATCACACACAAACAACAGCATTCATCAGTCAAGCCTTTGTTGTGAGATGATGGTATGAACATTGAAATGAGTCCAGGACTGTCAGCAAGTTCTTTTATGTTGTTCCACATTTTTTTATAATTTACAGCACACAGTTAGTTAAGTGTCAGTGTGTTCCCTTTACCAACAGAGTACAGTTTGATGCTGTGTTTCAGTTTAGTGAATGATTTATTTATAAATGATTAGGGCACACTGATATTGTAATATCATTTTGTTTTTGGTAAAAATGCTAAAGGCTTGATGTTATACTTTATATGATTGACAAACTTATATTGCATTACGGCTTGACAAAATGACTGAATCATATTATTTGGCGTAATAGGGATGGTAAATCTTTGTAAATGAGGGGAATATGCAGGAAAGGGGCTGAAGCTTGTGCTGGTGGATGGAAAGTTAACCCACAAACGTACAGATGGAATCAATTTAATGATCTGGTTTCATAGTAGTCAACGGGAAACGCAAGCAGAAAGACGTAACTGAGGGGAACATTCTTCTCTTTCTCCCTCTGTCTTGTCTAAATATTTGAGCACACTATTGATGAGGAAATATTGTTTTCTTACATTTAACTTTCTCATAACTTTTACATCTTTGTGTTATAACCTGTGAATGTTCGTACGAGACAAAATATAAAGCTCAACATTTTTTCATTTTTGTTGCATTTCTTTTTCTTTTTCTCTCATGCAATTTACTTCTCAAACTGTATGGATTTTGTCACCTTAAATGACTACACTTAAATGACTATATTAATGATATTACAATATAAACGATAAAGAATAGTGTCCTTTTAGACTTTATGTGAATTTTGCTCAGACTACTTTTGCCAATACCTGTCAGAAATGCTTAAAAACTGTAACAAAATGGGTATCTTACAAATCCAGTGCATTCATATTTTGACAATAGGAGTGTCCTGTTGGTTTCGAGTAAGGGTGTCTGGAGCGAACAGAAGCTGACCAGATGATTCAGTGGCTGTGGAATTTATTTGTTTTTGATCATGGATACAGTTCACAGTATGTTCACAGTTTTGCCCCTTTTTGGTCCAACTTTCTGTCTTCGGCTAGCCCCATTCCCCTCAAACACACTGCCATAACAGTAGCCAAGAGAGGTTTCTGTCAGAAGCACTGGCACTGGCGTTCAGTCTGCTCCAGTACTGGGATAAAAAAAGAAACTTGCTTAGAACAGACAACTCAGCTTTACGTAGTCTTCAATCTCCCTGCTCTGTACTTTTAAACTGCGTGGTTAGCAGTTCCTATAAATGCCTTTTCCAGTGGTTGTATTTGAGCTTACAATTCTTTTTCATTTCTCTTTCACATCTCGTCCCTCTCCCTCTTTCTGAGTTCTTTCTTTTGAACTAAAATAAGACATTCATCTCATGTATTCAACATTGTGGCTGAAAGAAAGATCCATGTGAAATCCTGTGTTAGGTAAATTAACCTTATTTTTAGAAGTTTCTACAAAGTAGGGTGCTACAAAATTTCTCTCTAAACGGAAATTTTGATCACACTGTGCCTTGTTTGCCAGGCATCCCCTAACAGCATGATGAACGAATGGCCATCAAAGAAGGAATATTGGCCTTGCGTGATCTGGCACTGGCATTTTCTCTAAACAAAACTTTTGATCACTCTGTGCCTTGTATGCCAGGCACCCCCTAACAGCATGATGAACGAATGGCCATCAAAGGAGGAATATTGGCCTTGTGTGTTCTGGCACTGGCATGAAGGTCATGGTCAGCCTGAGGCATGATAGGACTGCATGGCACCAAATGTTTATTTAAGGTAACCTGAACATATGTGGTATTTCACAGCCACAACTTTTCTGTAATCTCTTAGAATTATGCCTTCACTTTATGTGATACATGAAGTTTGTTTTCCTTTTTCAGGCAAGCCAAGCCAATTATTATCACTTACCTGCCAAATCCATTTTATTAATAAGTTTTAAGCATATACTTTTTTAAGTGGTTCAGACTCAGATGCAAGCATAAATCTCTCTAAAGTTTGTTTGATTTTTTGGATTGAAACCAGAAAACAAAATTGCCAGTGATGTAAGAAAAATAAACTAAAATATATATTTCTTTTACAATTTTGCTTACAAGTAAATGTATCTTGTTTAAAGGATGTTCAGATATAATTTTTGCATTGAAATGTGAATATATATATATTTTTTAAAATAAATTTTAATATAATTTAGTTATGTTATATAATGCGACATTTACTTTCGGCCACTGGCCCTAAATCAAGTTTGATTTTTGGCTCATACAAATATATACTATGTTAGAATATACAGTTTGTACAATATAAATGTCAGTGAAAATTCTCCATAAAACATGGAAACCCAAAATGTGTGTGTGATAAATCTGACAAAACCTTCTTTTGGAGATATCCTTATTTAAAATAAAAAATAAATAAAACAGTATAAAAATAAAGTAAATTAAAGGGTTAGTTCACCCAAAAATGAAAATTCTGTCATTTATTACATGCCATTCCACACCTGTAAGACCTTCGTTAATCTTCGGAACACAAATTAAGATATTTTAGTTGAAATCCGATGGCTCCGTGAGGCCTGCATAGGGAGCAATGACATTTCCTCTCTCAAGATCCATAAAGGTACTGAAAACATATTTAAATTAGTTCATGCGAGTACAGTTCAATATTAATATTATAAAGCGACGAGACCATTTTTGGTGTGCCAAAAAAAAAATATAATAACGACTTAAATAGTTCAGGAAACATCGGAGCATAATGTATCACACTGATTCATTGTGCTCCGATGCTTCCTGAAGCAGTGTTTTGAAATCGGCCATCACTAAATAAGTTTTGTTTTTTTGGCACACCAAAAATATTCTTGTCACTTTATAATATTATTATTGTACCACTGTACACACATGAACTGATTTAAATATGTTTTTAGTACCTTTATGGATCTTGAGAAAGGAAATGTCATTGCTGGCTAAGGAGGCCTCACTGAGTCATCGGATTTCAACCAAAATATCTTAATTTGTGTTCCGAAGATCAACGAAGGTCTTACGGGTGTGGAACGGCATGAGGGTGAGTAACAGAATTTTTATTTTTGGGTGAACTAACCCTTTAAGTGCAGAAATGGGTTAGGTTTAGGTTATAGTAACTAGCTGCATATAAAAAGAATAGAAGACTATGGATTGTCCCCCTTTAGATAGCAAAGTAAACGTGTGTGTGTGTGTGTGTGTGCGTGTGTGCGTGCGCATGTGCGTGCAAATGTGTGTGTGAGAAAGAGAGAGAGAGAGAGTGTGTGTGTTTAAGTGAGCAAGTCTGTAACTGAACAATCCAGGAAGTTAACTCTGGCATGAGGCCACACAGAATTTTGATGGAGGCTCTCGCAGATTTGAATTAGGAGACACAGAGATGTGAGAAGGAGGTATAGTTGGAAACAGAGCTTACGTTGGCTCTGCAGTCAGACAGGAACTTCAAGCTGCACAAAAATGTTTAAAACCCAAATTTCTCTCTCTCTCTCCATGTGATCTTACAGAAGAAAAAGGACCAGAGAAACAATACACTGATGATGCAAGGGATCTGTTGATGATGACATGGGACAAATGCGGCTTATTAATGCTGTCCTTGAAAACACCTTATGTGGAACAGAGTCATCACTGTCCCAACTCTTTCCACTAGAGGACACTCCACACAATCAAATGCCATATAAGATAATAAAAGTGAACAGAATTGCTTTTCAAAAACTGATCTTTAGTTATTTTACATTTTCATCAGACAATGAAAGGAAAGGTTATCATTCTACCAAAGAAAAAAACAGATGCTGCATCCGAAACCACATACTATATAGTAGGTAATACATTTGGTTTGAAACTTTGTGACCGTTAAAGTGTACGTTTCATATAGTGTGAATGTGTGTAGTATGAATGTAATTCGGACACACAACATCCGCCATGTTGTCATTGTCATGTGCTTTATGGCATCAGTTGTGTCGCTTTACTTCCATTTACAAATCCTCTCCCATGGCCTCATCTACTGTAGGCTGCATCCCAGTTCAGAGGCTGCATCCTTCAAAGGCCGGTCGATTGCATCACCACGGTGCGACGAAGACTGCCCCAATTCAAAGTCTCCTTCAAATGCGGGCTCCAAATGTGTCCTTTGTTTCCTGTGAAATGAAGGATACAACATTTTTAAATGTTACTATTGGGTTTCATCTTACTCAAATATCTAATGATACAAATATAAAAATAAAAAGGGTGGGGGGAGGGCATTCACGTCACGTCTTTTGCACGCTCAAGTTCGTTATTTCAAATGTAGATACGCGGCAAGTGTGCTCATAATAGAAGTGACGCGGAGTGCAATGCACTTATTTTTCTAGGCGTGTTTACGCCACAGCAAGATGAAAAAAATCTCAACTTTTCAGAATACCGCAACTGCACCGCACGTCATGTGACAAGAACCAACCAATCAGTTTCACCCTTTCCGTAACATGGAGGAACAGCTGATCATAGCGGTTCACAGTGTTGGGGAGTAGTTAAAGGGGCTCTATGTAAGATTTTTACTTTAATAAAGCATAAAAATACCCTGATATGTTTGCAGATATTTAGGAAATATGCTAAGTTCACCTACTTGTTTCTCTGAAAAACAATGCTACAGCCAGATATTCTACTATGAAATGTGCGTTCCGTGTCGGAATGTCTGTCTTTGTTTTGGTCTGTGCGAAACCTCGTGCTGTCAGTTTATCCAATAGTATTTCGACATCACAGGTTGCCAGTTGGCGGAAAACAGCACATATTGCAACCATGGAAACCAGCAAACAAACTGGGTCAGAGAAACGCAGATTCTACCTGACCTAAAAAGCCTCTGAATCCATCTAAATATCTCTATGAACAACAGCATAAATCAACTCATCAGCTTACAGTGTTTAAGTCTCTTCAGCTTTCATTGCCAATTGCGCTCCTTACTGTTGCTGGCAACCCGCGTCTTTGAACGAGGGGGCGGGGCAAACAATATTTGTCATTGTCATTATTACATAGAGCCCCTTTAACTACATGTGGCGACGCTACTAGTTTAACTAAATTTTTCAGTAACTTGTCAGTAGTTTAGCTACTTTTAAAACAGTGTAGCTTTTCTAGTAGTTAACTACTTTTACCAGCAAGTAGCAGTGTAGCGCGACCAAAAGCTACAAGCCACAAGCTCAGTTTTGCGTTCTGACGAGCCTGCAATGCTTTGAAGTAGCACAGTGTCTTAGATCACTAAACTACAAACTAAAGTCGTGCATTACCGCCATCTATTTTTACATCACGCATCTTGCGGCTTTACAGTTAACCGAGAAGAGATCGTCTGATGAAATATGTAAAGGACAGGAGTGGGTTCACACTTCACACGAATCGATTAGTTATAAACAAATGATTAAAACGCGGTCTGTGTCGAAGACTTAAAGTACATAAATACAGGTAAATAACCTTTTTAAATTGATTGTCCTGCTGTATTGCAGTCTATATCAGGGTCATTCTACAGAAACGTCCACTTTTCTGTCCCTAGACTTTACAGAAACATTACACTTGAAAAACACTTTAGGATTCAATTTTTTTTATATATTTTAATATGAAACAATATGTTATTTGAACAATGAAACCTTCTTGAGCATCAATGTGTCAATATTTGTTTTTTAATTAATTATAAAAATTCCAAGCGCCACAGAAGTGCTCGTCCCCACAGTCATGTACAGAGGGAAAGTGCTTTATTTTGAGCTCAGAAACAGGTTTTTCTACCATTTCAAATACAATAATGTATGCATAACTATCAAATATATAATGTAAATGACATAAAAATAACAAATGCTAAATAAATATTATGAAATATATAATGAATGTAGTTGTCCCCTGGAGTTGCGTCACTGGTGTTACCTTTAACAAAAATCTCTTATTTTGAAAGAAAAAAATCACACTGATGACATCACTTGACTTCCTTCTTCTTATTTCCTGAAGGTCAATGAAGAAAGGCCAATGGAAAGTCCACTATCTCTTTTCAATTATCAGAAATTTTTATTATAAAATCATAATTTCATATGAAGCTTTTAGTTGAAGTCACTGGTATGACCTACTTTATTGCTAGGGAATTATAAAAACTAGAATACAAATGGATTAAACTACTTGATTTAGTGAATTTATCATGATTGACAACATGTGGATTGACACCTTGCAGCAGCCATTTTGTAAAATGCATTTTTCATGAAAAATGTCACTGGTGTTACCTTTATATGAAAATGTCACTGGTGTTACCGTCACTGGTGTTACCCGTTTATAGATACACTTTATTTAAAGCTATTCATTTAGTTATTTTGCATAAAAAAGCACTAAGATTACATGATTATAACTTTTCTTTCTCATTGTTAATCCTCCTTTGGGCAGGTGTGGCTAAATTAAGGGTATTTGGCTAAATTCAGTGCAGCGACTTTACGGACAGCGTATTTTACAGACAGTTTTAAAATGTTGTTTATGATCGTCTTTTATTGTATACCAAATGTAAAAATGTAGTCTCATCTACTTAATTATAGTTGAAAAATTAAGGATCTTTGGTCCTATGTATATGTCACTGGTGATTCATTTTGTCACTGGTGTTACTGTTTTTTGTCTGTCACATTAAATAAAATGTGTCATATGTGACATGATAATAATTTTACATTGACTGAATTCTACTACACTCAAGAATTAAGATTTAAAGGACTGCATCATTACTTGTTTATAACTGTTTTTCAAATATTTTCATTGTTATAGCAAATACATGGTTGCGCAATTGAATTATCATCATTCAATCACACTTTTAACTAACCTGATTAAAATAAATAACACATAATCTCCTTATTTTTTGCATTATCATTATTATTCTGTAACTCTGACTGCATTGTGCAGAAAAAAATTTAGAAATAATATTTCATAAAAATGTTTAAAAATGCCAGTGAAGTAAGGTAACACCAGTGACAAAAAAAGGGGACATGCAGTCTTTAAATAAATGTAAAAAAATAAAAAAATCATTAAGCTGTCATTTATATGTATTCATAAAGTCCAAGTGTAATATAATAATGTGGTCTAAGTTTAAATGTTAAAAAAAGAAATACATTTTAAGACATTTTGTCATACCAAAAGTGGACGTTTCTGTAGAATGACCCATCAAATGAATGCGAACTATTTTATTACAGTGGTGACCCGCCAAAGTCTAATCTGTCCCGCCATAGTTTTATAATGAACCTAATTCACTAACGTGGTGTTTTGCGTCATTGCATTGGCAAAGCATCCGTCAATTGAACAGAAAACAAAATCGCGTTATAGCTTAGTGCGCTTATCGCACGGCAAAGGCTGATCTAATAAAAATGTTTGTTCGGGTTTCAGAATAAAATGCACTGTTCTCCCAAGAAGCGCATGATTCGCGTCTCAAAGCTTCATCACTGCATGTGCTGAATCAAATCACTGAGGGTGCTTCTGAAATTAGTGAGGATGCTGTAGTAAAGTGCAGAAGTAATGTGTAAGCAACGGCTCCACCATAATAAGAATAGCAATGTACAGTGAGACATTTAAGATTTTTTTTAGTCATTACTTTTACAAACAATTGGAATAGAATTAAAAAAAATATTGATACAAAAATTCAAATATTTTTCTAGTCTGCACATTGCTTATTATTATTATTATTGCATATTTTTGTCCCATGTTACGGTTATGGTAGCAATTTTGAGCGTGAATCCTGCATTTATATGTATATATCACTTCTGAAACTGCAGTGTACAATTGGTCGTCGGTCCTCTCATAGCATGAAAAGCAAAACTTATTTTAAAATTCTGAATGTATTGTATAAAGCGTGCACAGAGCACATCCTTTATAATCAAAGTTATAACTCATCTCAGTTATAGCTGTCTACACTGCACAATGAGTCTCTTACATCGTGTCTACACTTTGTTAATGACAGGCTTTGCGAGCATGCAAACTCAGTGCTGAACTAAAACTCTGGCGTTTCTTCCAGTGATTCTAACTATCTTAAACACCCCTGATTGGCCATTGCGTTCAAGAGGTCAACAGCTATGTCTGTGATTGGCTACGTTGCTCACCGCTGCAAAATCATGTTGTAAATTGAAACATTTGAAATTCTCCAGAGCGCAAACACAAATACGCACAGGACCGTATGCCAAATCTGTTTCGCCAATATGATATTATACAGTATCAACTGAGGGTGCTCTTGCTTGCGTTTGAGGGTGCTTAGGTGCGTAGAACCAGGCCTGCATTGGTGTGACATTTGTAGCAATTTTGCACTTTGACAATCAGTGTGAGATATAGGCTACATTTGTGTATTTTATCTTTTGATATAGATTACAAAATAAAACAGTACGCTTTGAAATCATAATTGTAATGCATTGCGTTGTTTTAAACCCCAAACATTTTACTTAAACATTCTTCATTAACAGTTATTCAGTTATTTGTAATAGGCTATGTCATTTAAAAAAAAAAAATCTAAGTAGTTACAATGTAGCTAGCTACTTTTTGATAGTAACTTGTAGTGTAGCTAACTACTTTTTCAGAAGGGTAGCTTGACTGTAGGTTAACTACTCTCACTTGCAGCCTCTGAATTGGGGCGCAGCTTAAGTGTCCATTGAATGTGCACTTCAGAAACTTGCCGGAACTAGTAGGTCATCCAGGTACTTTTAGCCTACTGCTTTATGGAAGTAGGCATATTTCAGACTCAACCCACTTTCCCACTGACTCATTCAGATATGGTCATTAAATTGACACTCGACAGACTTCAGCTCTTGCCAGGCTCTTGGGAGGTGTTTTCCAGTGTGTGCCAAGCAGTCTTTAGCTTGGCACCAGAGGGCATGTCTCTAACCCTCATTTAGATTGGCCAGACCATTTTGCGTGTCTTCACTGACACACTGAACCGCTGCTCCCCCTGACATTATGCATTTTTCATGACTACAGGGTTCCCAGGCATATTTAAAGCTTAAAGACTAAACCAACCACATGTGTGCAATCTTTGTAGAGGCATTCATTGACCCACTGGCATCATGATTGTCCATTGCAGGGATTTTGAAACTGTATAAGCACTGCCTTACATCCAAGACCATCATTAAGCAAGTGTTGCACATATTTGAAGCAAGCTTGACAAAGCCACAGTAGACTGGAATATGGTTCTGTGGTTTCATACTACTAACTGAAGCTTCTACTCTGTGACATCATGCCACCAATTACAGTGGTTTGATTGCAGGCTGTCGAAAAAGCATGCGCTGCAGGAAAAGCAGAACATTTATCACTTGAAAGCTTTTTCTGAAAAGCTCTCTGTGATGAAAGTGCACTTGAAAGGGTTTATTTGCAATGTATATGGACTAGATCAGTGGCTCCCAAACCTGTCCTGGAGGACCCCCAGCCCTGCACATTTTGTATATCTCCCTATTTCTAACACACATTTCAGGTCTTGCTGTCTCTACTAATGAGCACATGAGTTGAATCAGGTGTGATGAATGAGGGAGACATACAAAATGTGCAGGGCTGGGGGTCCTCCAGGACAGGTTTGGGAACCACTGGACTAGATTATGAATTTTGGCATTAAGAAAAATTTATGTACGCTGAATATTGTTTTTTTTTTTTAAATTAGCTTTAACAATGATATATACCCTAATATATACCCTAATGTCAGAAAGTTTGGGGTCTGTAAGATTTTTTATGTTTTTGATAGAAGTCTCCTATGCTCTACTAGGCTGCATTTACTTCATCAGTAAAATACTGTAATAACGGTAATATTATGAAACTTAAAATAGCTGTTTTCTATTTTAATATAATTTGAAATGTAATTTATTCCTGTGATGGCAAAGCTGAATTTTTAATATCATTATTTCATTCTTAAGTGTCACATAATCCTTCAGAAATCATTCTAATATGCTGATTTAGTGCTTAAGAAACATTCTTCTTATTATTATAATGTTGAAAGCAGTTGTGCTGCCTATTTTTTTGCCAATTCTTTTATTTTTATTTTTTATTTTTGGAAACCATGATTTTTTTTCAGTATTCTTTGATGAATAGAAAAAAAAGAAAAGAAAGAAAAACACCTCTGTTATGTATGTAATACTCATTCCCTGAACGAGGGAACAGAGACGTTACATCGAAACTGAACCATTGAATTGGAATCTCCCTTGAGAGACCAATCCACTTTGAGTGTAACCTAAATGAGCCAATGTACATTGGCATGCGAGATTTGCATCTCACACTCCGCACTGCAGCGTGGGTATAAATAGGAAGTGAATGCATCGCATTCACTTCCTATTGATGGCGCCGCGGATGGCCGCCTCGGTTTGTAGCGTCTTGGTACTTTTGTTATTTTCGTTTGTTTGTCCTGTTTTGAGTAACTTTTTTCCGATCAGCTTCACTAGGGACGAAGTCCTAGATATCATAAACAACACACCAAATAACTTTTTGCCGACTTTTGAACATTCAGACTTTTTACTGGACATTCTGGTTGGAGGAGCTGCGATTGTATACAAGCGCTCCAAACAACGCAAACGAGGGAAACGCGCCGGTGCGCTTGTGAAATTCCGACAGCGCGGGTTTAGGACTCCGCTGCCGAGTATTCATCTAGCGAATCTCCGCTCCCTAGCAAATAAACCAGACGAACTGCTTCTCCTCACCCACACGAACAAGGACTTTTCCAACTCTGCTGCACTTTGCTTCACGGAAACCTGGCTGAAAGGAGCCATCCCGAACAGCGCGCTTCATCTGCCGGGCTTCCAGCTGTTCAGAGCGGATCGCGTCACTGAGTCGTCGGGGAAAACGAAAGGCGGTGGATTATGTTTTTATATGTTACATCTCAGTGTTAAAGGAGATGTGCTGCCCTAATTTGGAGGCTCTCTTCATTAACTGTAAGCCTTTTTATTCACCGCGGGAGTTTTCTTCGTTTATTCTGGTGAGTGTTTACATTCCTCCTGATGCGTGCGTGAGCGCGGCGCTCGAACAGCTGGCCGATCAGATCACACACACAGAGCAGTGTTACCCAAACACTTTCATTATCATTCTCGGTAAAGCTAATCTCACCCGTGAACTGCCTAAATACAGACAGCACATCACATGCCCCACCAGGGACCATTGCTACACTGCTTTAAAGAATGCATACCACTCTGTCCCCAGAGCGGCTTTGGGACTCTCTGATCACTGTTTGGTTCATCTTCTACCAGCCTACAAGCAGAAACTGAAATCTGCTAAGCCTGTGGTAAGAACTGTAAAGAATGGACCAGCGAAACAGAGCGGGCTTTACAAGCCTGTTTCGACTGCACTGATTGGAGTGTTTTTGAGGCTGCAGCCACTGATCTGGATGAGCTCACTGACACAGTGACATCCTACATCAGTTTCTGTGAGGACATGTGTGTTCCCAACAGGACTTATTTAACATTTAACAACGACAAACCTTGGTTTACTGCAAAACTCAGACAGCTTCGCAGGATGCATACAGGAGCGGGGACAAAGTCTTGTACAAACAGCCAAATACACACTGAATAAGGAGATCAGTGTAGCAAAGAGAAGCTATGCTAAGAAGCTAGAACACCAGCTTTCAGCTACTGACCCAGCATCAGTGTGGAAGGGCCTGAAAACCATCACCAGCTACAAGACCCCATCCCCCAGCACTGTGGAGAACCAACATTTGGCCAACGAGCTGAATACATTTTACTGCAGGTTTGAAAGACCTGGTCTCACACCCCACACCCACTCTGACTGGCTCACCACACAGCCATCGACACCCTCACCCCTCTCCCTCCCCCCTCCTGCTTCTCAACCTGCACTTCAGATCAGTGAGAGGGATGTATGCAGAGTCTTCAGGAAACAGAAGATAAGAAAAGCCAAAGGCCCAGATGGTGTTTCACCAGCCTGTCTCAAAGCCTGTGCTGCCCAGCTGTCATCCATCTTCACACTGATCTTCAACAGATCACTGGAGCTGTGTGAAGTCCCCTCCTGCTTTAAACACTCCACCATCATCCCTGTACCCAAGAAACCAAAAATCACAGGACTAAATGACTACAGACCTGTTGCTTTGACGTCTGTGGTCATGAAGTCATTTGAGAGACTGGCGCTGGCCTACCTGAAGGACATCACTGGACCCCTGCTGGACCCCCTGCAGTTTGCTTATCGTGCAAACAGGTCTGTGGATGATGCAGTCAATATGGGACTGCATTATATCCTACAACATCTGGACAAACCAGGAACTTATGCAAGGGTCCTGTTTGTGGACTTCAGTTCGGCTTTCAACACCATAATCCCGGATACCCTCCTGAATAAACTGACCCAGCTCTCTGTACCCACCTCCATCTGTCAGTGGATCACCAGCTTCCTGACAGACAGGCAGCAGCTAGTGAGGCTGGGAAAACTCACATCCAGCACCCGCACCATCAGCACTGGAGCTCCTCAGGGTTGTGTGCTCTCCCCACTGCTCTTCTCCCTCTACACCAACGACTGCACCTCTAAAGACCCCTCTGTCAAGCTCCTGAAGTTCGCAGACGACACCACAGTCATCGGCCTTATCCGGGACGGAGACGAGTCTGCTTACAGACTGGAGGTTGAACAGCTGGCTGTCTGGTGCAGTCACAATAACCTGGAGCTCAACACGCTCAAGACAGTGGAGATGACAGTGGACTTTAGGAGAAACCCCCCTGCTCTCCCCCCACTCAGCATCATGAACAGCACTGTGACTGCAGTGGAGTCATTCAGGTTCCTGGGCACCACCATCTCTCAGGACCTGAAGTGGGACAATCACATTGACTCCACTGCGAAAAAGGCTCAGCAGAGACTGTACTTCCTTCGCCAGCTGAGGAAGTTCAACCTGCCACAGGAGCTGCTGAAACAGTTTTACTCAGCTGTTATTGAGTCAGTTCTGTGCACTTCTATAACTGTTTGGTTTGGGTCAGCCAGCAAATCAGATATAAGAAGACTGCAACGGATTGTTAGGACAGCTGAAAGGATAATTGGTATGCACCTGCCCAACCTTCAGGACTTGTACAACGCCAGAGTGAAGAAACGGGCAGGTAACATCATCACAGACCCCTCTCACCCTGGACACAACCTGTTTGCACTTCTGCCCTCAGGCAGACGTTACAGATCTCTGTGCACTAGAACATCTAGGCATAAGAACAGTTTTTTCCCCAACGCTATCTCCAGCTTAAACAGCTAACATAGCAATTACCCGTTTTAGTATTCACTTTCAGTACTTGAGAGAGAGTAAAAATTAGTGTAAATATATATATATATACTATTCACCCTGCTGTATATACAATACAAATCTGTATGTCTTCTGTTCCAGATGTATACCACATTAGTATTATTATTTATTTTATTTTACTTATTTATTATTTTCTTAGTTTACTTATTTAAATGTTTCTGTTCTCATGTCATATGTATGTGTGTAACAAGAGCTTCTGTAAAAACCACAACAAATTCCTTGTGTGTTTGTGCACACTTGGCGAATAAAGCACATTCTGATTCTGATTCTGATATTCAGGTTTTCGCTGAGGAGCCATGCCGGTCACCCGGCCACTCAGTGGTGATACAGCAACTGTGGTGACGGGACGTAACGTCTCCATTCCCTTGGAACGAGGGTTACATACGTAACGGAGACATTCCCTTTAAGTCAGTCACGTTCAACGTTATGTTGGAAATGAATGACGAATTGGGATCCCTCATAAAATGCCATTGTTGCTGGCCCTTCCAGCACCCTGCGTAAGCCTCCTAATCAGACAGCAAAGCAGACTCTGCCAAGGGAAAGACACTGGCAAGCGGACACTAAGTGGGTCCCTCTCATTCCTGGCCACTTTGGGGCGAGTACACTGGAGGATACCGGCTCTACACGAAGGCTAAGCGTAGAATCTAGCGAATGTGTTGGGTGTCGCCCAGCCCGCAGCTATGCATATATCTGTCAGCAAGGCACCGTGCGCCAGCACCAGGTAGAAGCAACACTTATAGTTGAGTGAGCTCTCAACCTGAGTAGGCTTACGCCAAGGCGATGGCGTCCACTATCTAGTGGGCCATCCTTCGCTTGGAGCAGTGTTAATTTTGGCAGCCATTTTTGATTTAGTCTTAGTCTTTATCTTCAGATGAAAATGCTCCTTAGTCTTAGTCACATTTTAGTCATTTCAGTCTTTCATATTTTAGTCTAGTTTTAGTCGACGAAAAGTCATCACATTTTTGTCAAGTCTTAGTCATTACTTTTAGTCAAACTGCAGTTACCAACATTAATTTTGATAGCTATTTTATATGTAGTCTTTAGACAAAATTGTCATTATAATTTTTTCTCTTTAGACCTATTCATTTAAGCTTATATGAAAAATTTGAATCAATGTAACAGACTGTATTGAAATTGCACTCTTAGCAGTAGCAATTGTACTCTTTCAGTGGTTCTCAAACTTTCTAGTGTCGTACCCCCTGAGGGATTTAACATTCTTCTGTGTACCCACTCTTTTCCACTTAGACTGCAGTTACACATTTCCATTAAGGGACAATATTTGCCTTTGTAAAATAAATAATGCCTTAAATAAAATAAAAAAATAAAAAATCTATAAATACAATGATGATAAAAATGAAGTGATACTTTTAAATATAACATTAAAACCGCCAGTAGGTGGCGGTAAGTCACTGTTTTTATGAGTGAATCATCGAGTCATTCATTCTTTCAGTATCAAAGCTAGCGGGTGTATTTATGAATGGATCATTAAATCATTGACGATTCGTTGCAAAATAGAGCAAAAATACTGACAATACTGTTTAAAATGTACATCACTTAATATTACCCTTTTGTTTGTTGAACTGTTGTATAAAATCAATATTCGGGATATTATATATTATATTATATTCGGCAATATTCTTGCTGGTATAATATGGTCAACATTAAAACAGTAACTCGCAGAAGGGTATGTTTTTGTATCGAAGAGAGTTTTAATCTTAAATCTACATGCAGTCTATGTCTATATTTGTTCTTCATGCTAGTAAGTACTAAATCCCCACTTTTACAAAGATTATATTGTCGAGAACAGCACTAATGTAGCGCGATGCTGGCTTGTGTGGGTGCAGTCAGTTTTGACCGCGAAAGATGAGGTAATTTGAATGAATGTCATGTATAAAAGACATTTTACCTGCTAGAAATACATGTTCAGTTTTCATGTTATTTTAAGGTGGAGTAGAATAAAATATTTTATATGAACGGCACTTTTCGCGTACGTCAGTTTGAGAACCACTGCTATACACTCTGGTCCTAGATTTAGTCAGTAAACGAGCAGTGCAATATAGACACTTTAATTTAAGTAGAAAATCTCAAATGAAGAGCGCTAAACCCGAACACCAGCTTACTTATGTTTTCAGATCATCCACGCTTCTTCCTCAGTGTAGAGAGGGCTCGTGTGCGTGGTTGCCAGATAGCAAAGATTAAGTAAAACGTGTTCTTTTAACAGAAAAGCTCTGAAAGGGGGTTTAAATTCTGGAAATCTGGCAACCATAAGCGTGACCGCTCATAAAGACAGTCTGTAATGTTTTGTCTCCTTTATTCGACAAAAACAAAAAGTGATTTCAAAAGAGTGATTTTGGTAAAGTGTTGAGTCTTTTAGCCACATTTCACTAGTTTTAGTCACGTTATCGTTAAATAACATTGGTGCCGTCTCTCATTGTCTCGTCTTAGTCATGGAAAAAAAGGTTGTCAACGAACATTTTTCGTCATAGTTTTCGTTAACGAAATTAACACTGGCTTGGAGACAGCCTTTCCCTTCTGCTAGCCTCTGTAACAGACAAAGAGCTGATCTGAGGACCTGAAGCTCTGCATTCGGCCCACGTACAGGCGCAAAGCGCGGACGGGACAGAGCAAAGCTAGATCTGGGTCTGCCTCTTCCAGGGGCAGCGGTTGCAGGTTCACCACCTGGTCCCTGAAGGGAGTGGTGGGAACCTTCGGCACATATTTGGGCTGGAGTGCCAGGATAATGTGACAGTTAGCAGGGCCAAATTCTAAGCAAGCTTTGTCGACCGAAAATGCTTGACCTGCAAGCATTTTCGGCTTGATGGAAGCCAATGCAACCAGGAGTAATGTCTTCATTGACAGGATTTTTAACTCGGCTGACAGCAGAGGCTCGAAGGGGAGTCACTGCAGTGCCGTGAGCATCAGAGACAAATCTGTGTATAGAGTGAGGGCGAGGACGATTTAGCCATAGGGTGCCCCATCTCTGAGAGAGCAGATTCTTCCTCAGAGGAATGCACCAGGAAGGGGCTGTCATGAGGAGCATGAGTTCTGGGAACCAGGTCTGGTTGGACCAATAGGGTCCAACTAGCAAGACCTGCTCCTCCTTGACTTTGCACAGTGTCTGTGCAAGGAGGCTCACTGGTGAAAACGCATACTTGCGTAGGTCCCAGGGCCAGCTGCGTGCCAGTCCATGCTGAGGATCCCCTCGGTCAGGGAGTAAAACAACTGGCAATGCGACATGTTCGGAGAGGCAAACAGATTTATCTCTGCGGCTCCAAAGCGTCTCCAAATCAGCTGGACCACCTAGGGACGGAGTCTCCATTCTCCTGGAAGCGCAGGCTGTCATGAGAGCTCGACGGCTGCTCAATTGAGCAGGCCCAGAATGTAAATGGCATGAAGCGACCTCAGATGCTTCTGACTCCAAAGGAGGAGATGGCAGGTGAGTTGCAACATGCGGTAGGAGCATAGACCTCCCTGATGGTTGATGTACGCAACAATCGCCATGTTGTCCGTATGGACCAGAACTTGCTTGCCTTGTAGCAGCACTTTGAAGTGGCCCAAATCAAAACTGCATGCTAATTGTACGTGGCCCCCCAGCCGGTGGCAGAGGCATCTTTGTAGACCACAGCATGCCCGGACACTTGTTCTAGGGGAACTCCTGCCCATAGAAAAAAAGTGTCCAACTATGGGCTGAAGGTTTGGCGGCAGAATGGAGTGATCGTAACCCGGTGTGTGCCGCTCTGCCACGCCCATCTCGGAACTCGGCCGTGAAGCCAGTGCTGAAGTGGCCTCATATGAAGCAATCTGAGTGGCGTTACTGTGGCTGCGGATGCCATATGCCCCAGGAGCCTCTGTATAAGTTTCAGTGGGGCCGCTGTCCTGCCTTTGAACAAATTCAAGCAGTTCAACACTGATCAAACATGATCCTCTGTGAGGCATGCTGTCTGGTTGACCGAATCCAGCTCCATTCTGAGAAAAGAGATCGTTTGCACAGGGGAGAGTTTGCTCTTTTCCCAGTTGACCCAAACTCCCAACTGGCTGTCCCTGTGTTCGCACAACTGCTTCTGTGACTGGGCGAGTATGAGCCAGTCGTCGAGGTAGTTGAGAATGCGAATGGCACCTCTCAGGGGAACAATGGCTGCCTCCGTGACCTTTGCAAAGACGTGAGGCGTCAGGGACACCCTGAAGGTAAGGAATTTGCACTGATATGCCCGACCCTCAAATGCGGGAGAATCGAGACATGAAACTCAGTCAGGTCAATTGCTGCAAACCAATCTTGGGGATGGATGCATTTTGAACGGAAGCTTTTGAAGGACTTGATTCAAAACTCATAGGTCCAAGATTGGCCTTAACCCACCACCTTAGGGTACAATGAAGTAGGGGCTGTAGAACCTTGTCTTCATATCGGCTGGAAGGACCGTCTCTATAGCGTCCTTGCCAGTAGGTCTGGGATCCCCGCCCGTAAGACATTAGCATCACCAGCCTGCATGGAGGTGAACTGGATGCCCCTGAACTTGGGAGGATGCCTGGCAAACTGAATCGCATAGCCGAGTCTGATGGTCCTGATGAGCCAGCGAGACAGGCTGGGGAGCGCTTGCCAGGCTCCCAGAGACCGTGCAAGTGGGGCAGTGAGGTGGAACGCAGGGACCCAACTCAGGAGGCACTGAGGTGTTCTGAAGTGGGGTCTGAGTGTGCGGTGCAACCTGGTTCCATGGTTGGGCAGAGGGTGTGTGACAATGCTTGGTCACTTCCTCGAGCCGCACACTGCTGCCCTCTGGCAATAGGAGAGGGGGATGGGAGTAGCAAGGCATAGTGTCGTACACTGCCATCCGCACCCTCTCGGGACCCAGAGATAGAGGAAGCCGCTCTTCTACTGAGAAATTGGGTACCACTGGCTGTTGCGCCTGTAGCGAAACAGAAATTTGACTTAAAAGATTCACCGCCTGGCCCTTCACTGGGGGAAGAGCAGTTCTGTCCATCTCCGTGTCGCCCATTTCAGTTTTGGCACTTTTGGCATTCCATATTGGCACCAATATGCTTCCATACTGCCAAAGTTTTCCATGCACATTCAGAAAAAAAGCACGGGGGTGGGGCAAGGCAATTTACCAGAAGAAGAACTAGATCGGGGAATATGCAAAGGGACTCCACCTCATTTTAAGGTACACAATTCTCGACCGCTCATCTAGAGCACCGAGTGATGCGCTGGGTTGCCGTGACAACCCGCGCTGTCAGCCGACAGCTCTACGGCACACGACACACTGAAAAGCGCAAGCCCTTACGAGAAAGGTGAGACGCGACCAGCGTGCTGACCTGGTCATGCTCTCATGCTAGAACATGAGCCACCCATGAACGCAGTCTCAACATGCTTATGCCCAGGCATGTGAGACAGTGATCATGGCCATCAATGAGGATCGGAAACGACCGAATCCAGACACACGGGCGGAATTATGTTTTTAAAAAGATGTAGTGTCTCACCCGTGTAAGCTCTTTCAGGGAAATTTAGCTCTCTCTCTGTTGCTGAAGCACACAGGGGGAAATAGCCACGGCACAACAAGCAGGGACTAGTGTAGCCTGCTGTGTGCACTCACACTCATTGATGGCGCAACCTCTCTCAGGCTGAATGAACAGCAAACTCACTGAAGGTGCAACTCTCTGAAAAGCTGTGAAAACAGTTGTTTGAATGATCTTTAGAGATTGTGACCACCGCTGCAAGCTCCGTCACACCAACACCAATCGAAGAGGCTTCTTTCCTGAAGAACAGTAGCTCATAGAGCACACTCTTAGTCAGGATTGCAGAACTGCCTGGCTCCGATGTGAAAAGCTGAATATGTGATGCATCCGCTTACTATTTATACCTGTGCTGTGGTGGCAGAGCATGAGATGCAAATCTTGCATGCCAATGTACATTGGCTCGTTTAGGTTACACTCGAAGTGGATTGGTTTCTCAAGTGAGATCCCAATTCGTCGGTTCAGTTCCGACGTAACATCGAACATGCCCGACTGAAAGGGAACAGTTTTTATTTGTATTTATTTAAAATTGGAGTGGTGCAGATGACATTTTCAGCTTTTACAATTACTTTCTTTTCAATAATTTAAAGGGAAGTTATGGTAAATGACAAAAATGTTAGGAAGAACATCAATGTACATTACATAATTGTATATCCTCCCAAAAGCAGACCAAACTTTTAAAGGTACTGTACTGTAAAGATCCTGGTGCCTATGGAAAAAATGTCACTCTTTATGGGAAAGCTGATTCCACATGTGGGAATGTGTCCCCTTTCTTTTAACTGCTTCCAGATATGCTACAAAAGCCTCTGAATGCTGTCACAGTTTTAATATCCAAAACATTCATAGTACATTTGTTCGATCAGAGCTGTGTCCCATCTGACACTTGTCAACAAATTGTTGGCATGGCAGCAGGCCAGTTTTGCACTTTGGAAATGGTGCTGCTGTGTGCATATGGCTCACTTTCCTCTCATTGATTTCTCTCTATAGATTGGAGACAATATATTGTAGATCATAATTTCTGCTATGTTTCAAATCTACATGCCCCTTCCATCATCGTAACTTTTATATGTATCATATAAAACTCAGTTTCCCACTTGAAAATATGACATCGCCTGGTCATTCATGTGTTTGCAACTCGTAATTCCGAAATTTTCAACTCTACTTGAAGGGCACACTGGAGACCATTGGCAGCCTTGGAAATGCAGCACAGATGCTGTAGTTTATTTGTAGCTTGTTAGGTTAGTATTGGGTAAAACTGTAATAGGTAATCTTTTAGTTGACATTTCTATATAATCAAATTTTACTACTTTAAGATTATTTTTAATCTAACACCTAATTATTTGGTGTCGCAAACAAGATAATCTTCTAACTCTTGACTGCTTTGTCGGACAAAATGGCGGATTTGGCGTTCTGATTGGTTAGATCGCTTGTCAATCAAACTCCCGGCGAAGGGTCAATTGTAGCGGTCCTCTACAGAGGGTTTTTGTTGTTGTTGTTTTTTTATTAACAATGGCTTAATGGCTTTTTGGTCACTTTTAGATAAAATGTAAAAAAGAAAATGACACGTATACAGCAAGAAAATATATATATAATTTCACTCACCTAGTCTATCAATTGAAGAAAAAAATCCATCCTTCTAACAGTGTTAAAAGAGCACATTTGGTCTGTTTTGTGAAGCTGATTGCTGTAGACTATATGTCCAACTTCGGTGTGGGGTCGGTCTTTATTTTTAATTTGTTGCTGCTGCTGCTGCTGCTGCTGCATGTTATCTTGGTAAATGTGTTGGCAATCAAATATTCAGTATCTCCACTCTCCATAATTAAGGTAGTTTTCTAAATTATCAGCGGGAACAGTTCAAACTAATATTACGTAATTTACATCTCTGCGATGTTTGGTTGATATTCTCCTCTGCGATGTATTTTTTTCCTCAACAATCTGATTGTTTTTTGTTTAGTTTTTTTAATCAACAGAGGCAAAAGTGTCCAGCTATGGATTTCCCCTCCCCTTCTCTATCTCTTCAGACAGTTTTCCACACAGCACAGTTTTACGAACGGCAGATTTGGTATGCCAAACTTTCTCGCTCATTGAACTAATCTATGCCACTCCCACACCATACAGTAGCCCGAGCAAGTTTTATCTATTAACGGACATGATGAGACACGCATGGGTGAGTGACGTATGTATGAAATTTACAGCGAAAACCATCCCATCTGGTCCAAATGCTCTTATTTTCACAATTAATCGCACATCTGTTGTTGTTGTTCGCTGTTACATAGTTTTCTTCAAAGCTTTTTGCAAAATGATTCACTTTTTTGAAGCACTCGAAACAGCGTGCTGGTGAATACAGCCCAAACATGCATACACACCTTTTACAAACCAATGTAATTATTAAATGCAATCTACAAATCATTAAATACTTTTTTTTTTTTTTTGTGTATGGTTTTTTTAGTGCTTGTTTTTAGGCAGAACTTGACTAATTAGGCCAATTAGAAACAATTTACTATACATCTACCTTTTTATTAAAAAACATTAAAATGGATCCAACATTATAAAACTGTCCCAAGAACAATCCATTAGACACTCATTCTTCGGTTCACCAGATCAAGAGACGGACCATCAGAATTCAAAAAGTTTTAAAACAATGTTTGAA
This sequence comes from Anabarilius grahami, assembly GCA_003731715.1. Taxonomy (NCBI): domain Eukaryota; kingdom Metazoa; phylum Chordata; class Actinopteri; order Cypriniformes; family Xenocyprididae; genus Anabarilius; species Anabarilius grahami. The sequence continues at coordinate 10,127,920 of RJVU01044706.1, read as the reverse complement.
ACAGCATGACATAATGAAGCAACTTTTGCTGAAATCACGTGACTTGATGCACCCTCACATTCACTAATTCTAAACAAAATATTAGCAAAATTTTTGGAGCTTCAGGATTCAGTGTTTTATATCTACTGTGTACTGTATTCTTGTGCTTCATAAAAAGAATAAAAATCTGATTGTAAAATATGATTACAAATGTTATTTGTATATGACCTGACATGACATGATGTGACTTGTAGCCAAGTATGGTTTCCCATATTTTTTCCCACATAATTTGTGCTCTTCATTTCACCCATCAAAGCACGCACACACACACACACACACACACAGCAGTGAGTAGTGAACACACACACACCATGAATACACACCCGGAGCAGTGGGCAGACATTTTTGCTGTGGCGCCTGGGGAGCAATTGGGGGTTAGGTGTCATGCTCAAAGGAACCTCAGTTGTGGGTAATGAGAGTGGAAGAGAGCGCTGTTCATTCACTCCCCCACCAATATTTCCTAACGGTACTGAGACTCGAACCCATGACCTCTAACCAATAGGCCACAACTGCCCAAATTACAAATTATAAAATATAATAATAAAAACAAGTACTTTATATTTGTCATTTGTTTATTTAATCCACATATGTAATTTGTTACTATTCAAAACTGTATACTACTGATACTACTGCTATTTTTTTAAGAAATTTTCATTACTGGTCAATGTGATCTGGCTGTTGAATAAAAGAAAGATGCAGGCCAATTGTTTATTCATTGTGGTGGAACAGACATAGGTCTGGACTGGTGTCAGAAAATGTAATAAGGAATGTTGTATTATCAGTGGCCAGATAAGAACAATGTATCAAATAAATGAGAAAATTACTCAAGCTATTGATGCAGTCGGAGCTCTGTGGATCACCAGGAATGCAATTGGAAACAAAGCTTTGACCATGTTGGTAAAGACCATAATGGAAAACCTGTGTGATTTCTTTCCAGTCAGACTGTTCCATCACGCTATTGGAAGCAGATGCTTCATGACAAGTAAAGTGTCAACTGATGAATTGGGGAGGACACCGGTGGATCTCCTGTCCATGAGGTAGGAGCACCTCTATTATCCTCATATCATTGGTTGCTGTGGTGGCATGCAATTCTATAGGCTCAATAACAGTGCTTAACAGTGATATTTTTTTTCTTGTTGCCCTTGTTTATCTTAGTCACAGCATCATCTGTAATCTTTTTAGTTGCTTAAAATCTCTCCCATCAAGTCCCATGATACTTTTCTAAAATGTTATGAGTTTTTTTTTCCAGTTCTATGTCAAATATCCAGCATTCCGCAATTGTTTGATTTTTGCTGATGGACATTCTGTCTTTTCTCTCTGGGATGACCAGTCACCATTCCTTTCATTTTCCTTCCACTGAAAGTGATATGATTACGGTGCGACTAATCCAGTGCATGTGTTTTTCCAAACCCTTGGCCAGAGCTGCCTCTTTGGTCTTTAGCTTGGGTTTACAGCAATAATTGGAAAGAAAATCAAACCAATATGTTCTTAATTTACGATCTCTGGTGCAGCGAGAAAGTGACATCTTTAAGTTTCTCTTACTTTCTCTAACACAGATACACCCCTCTGCATTCTCTTAAATACATTACTTTTTATTGTGTGTTAACAGATGTCGAAAGTTTCTTGATATGACAATACACAATTCTCAAATCAAGCAAAGCATGAGATAGAAATGCAATAATATAATAATAAATATAAACCAGATTTATTGCTTTATATTTACAACTGTTTTTTTTACAATAAAAATCATAAAATCATAATAAAATTTATTTTACTCTTTTTCCCCCTAAATGTAAATAAATCATAACAATATTTAATTTCATTTCTTTGTGATAATGATAGACATTTGAATCCAGTTATACATTCCATTTAACTTTAAAAACATTTTTTTTTTATAAAAAGTCAGGTCATCAGTAAAAGTGGGGCAGTGTTTATTGCAAATTTGTGCAGTTTTCTTTTATTAAAAGTGAGCTGGTTAAAACAAATTATTGATTAAGTTGATCGGTTGTTTTTTTTTTTTTTGGAACATTGTAGCTGGTTTGTTACTGGTCCAAGGAGCACCAGCCCTAGATTATTCTCCTGCTTTTCAGTTTTATCTTCTAAGGAAATAGCCTGGTAATTTTGCATGTCTCTAGAGTTTCAGAAGAGTTCCCTTTCGAGCAAACTCGCACCGCGTCGATGATGATGCTTTGAGGATAGCTTTCGGCATGAGCGTATCTGAAGCACATGTGTAACTAGTCCAATTCTGATTGGTGTTGCGTCGTCTTCAGCAAGCACTCTGTGTGTGTACGCCTTATTTACTGTTGTCTGTCCCACACATAAGCATTTAAAATGTGTATAAAATGCCTGTGTGCATTGTGAAAATCTCCCTCTGAGGACGCTCAGATCCCCGTGGATCGCCGACGGCCGAGGCTCTGTAACTTGTGCCATGGTGAAATTAAATTTTAAGAAATATCTTTATAAATTAAAGAAGCAGGAAGCACTCAAGAGAAGCAAACTAAGTTACTCCTGTACTAGATACTACTGGTATTATCTCTCCATTGGCTCCCAATTTGCTACAGAATTGGTTTTGGAGTTTTATTGTTAGTTTTTAAATCCTTGAATGGATCAGCTCCTGTATATATCTCCGATTTATTATCCATTCACAATCCTGGAAGGTCTCTTAGGTCATCCTACCAGAGACTGTCATATATTCATTGGCGTAGATTGAAATTGAGAAGAGACTGTGCCTTTGCTGATGCTGCACAGAAAGTTTGGAAAAGCTTACCTGTTTCTATTAGAACTGCCTACACTGCATGATTTGAACACTGAGGTGTTGAGATCCTAAAGGAAGCTGTTCTTCTCCTGCATATCGGGTCCCACTGGTCATTGTTATTCATCGATCATGGGACTTGACCCTTTAAGACCTTTTTAGAATTTTTTTTCTGCGCAACATACACAAAAGTAAAGACTCATAACTCAAAAACTATAGCAAGGAGAGTCAAAAGGTAGGTATCATTTGATGGAACACCTTTTAAAGTTTTAAAATATAAATTACGTTACATTTGGACATTTTGCTGCTGAGAAACTGCTGATAAAAGACAAAATATATATATTTTATTACAATTTTTTTATTTTTTTATTTTATTTGACATGGAATAACTCAGGAAGGAAATAAGATTGGAGACAATTTCTTTTTTGGTGATGCTCTCATACATGTGAGCTGCATCTGGTTCAAATTTTCTGGTGATAGCATAAAGAATAGTAGAATACATTATTATTCATTTTTCTTAGCAGCTAGATGGCGCCCACGGGCGGTAAACTCAGGTTTAGAGGCACTTCTCAGCACTCGTTAGGAGTTTATCAAAATGATTAGATACATTAAAAAGCTGAGTTTCTAAGCTTTAAAACAATACCTATTGTGTGTTATTCCACGTTGGAAAACTAACATTGATGGTTCCGGGAACATTGGATACATCCTGGAAAGATGATTTTTTTAGCTAAGTATATTACATCATTCCATAAGTAATATCTTGTGATCAATGCAATATATTTGTAACGCAGTTCGTATATACGGGAAGAAGGAGGCGGGAACCGGCGAACATTCAACAAAACTTTAATATAAAATAAACAAAGAACAAAACGAAAGTAATGCCGGCAGACCCTCGCGGACGTCTGCCGGCCACACAAACATAATAAAACATAAAATAAAGTCCAGGTCTGGTCCTCTCTCGTCCTTCACTGTCGTCGCTCCTCCTTTTATGCCTCCGGGGCTCCTCCGTGAGAGACTCAAGGCCGGCGCGCCTCGCAGCTGATGCTCATTATCACTCGCGTCACCGGCCTCGCGCCATTCCCTCACGGCTCTCGTCCGCCCTGGTCGTCACAATATTATATTGATTTTTCACTTTAATCGTGAGAATCTGCTTTAAATAATGATGTGCCATTTTCTATGATCTGTGCATGTTTCATGAAGTTATGAGCACGTGAAATCTACATATTTGTATTCAGTTAGCGGCTGTGCTGTTTTTGTTGTAAATTCATATTACTCAGACTCATTAGAGGGTGAAAACAATGCAACAGGAGCATGTTGGAGGCTTGATCTGAACGTGTAAAGTCTCTGATTTTGTATGCAAAAAGAATTATTGTGCTACCTATATGGGTTCAGTTTTTATTGGCTCTTAAACAGAGACACGCAAACGGGAGCGCCGTTAAAGAGTTAAAGAGAATGGCTATGGGATGATACCCAGGTTTGAAGAGACGCTTGAGAGATCTGCTGATGCTAGGTCATCCCTAAAAACCCTGACGTTACCCACCAAGCCAGTTCATACTACATCTTCACTGGTGGGTAAGGCATACAGGTCCTTCTCAAAAAATTAGCATATCATGAAAAGGTTCTCTAAACGAGCTATTAACCTAATCATCTGAATCAACTAATTAACTCTAAACACCTGCAAAAGATTCCTGAGGAATCTAACCCTAACCCTAACTCCCAGCCTGGTTCATTACTCAAAACCGCAATCATGGGTAAGACTGCCGACCTGACTGCTGTCCAGAAGGCCATCATTGACACCCTCAAGCGAGAGGGTAAGACACAGAAAGAAATTTCTGAACGAATAGGCTGTTCCCAGAGTGCTGTATCAAGGCACCTCAGTGGGAAGTCTGTGGGAAGGAAAAAGTGTGGCAAAAAACGCTGCACAACGAGAAGAGGTGACCGGACCCTGAGGAAGATTGTGGAGAAGGACCGATTCCAGACCTTGGGGGACCTGCGGAAGCAGTGGACTGAGTCTGGAGTAGAAACATCCAGAGCCACCGTGCACAGGCGTGTGCAGGAAATGGGCTACAGGTGCCGCATTCCCCAGGTCAAGCCACTTTTGAACCAGAAACAGCGGCAGAAGCGCCTGACCTGGGCTACAGACAAGCAGCACTGGACTATTGCTCAGTGGTCCAAAGTCATTCGGAAAATCAAGGTGCCAGAGTCTGGAGGAAGACTGGGGAGAAGGAAATGCCAAAATGCCTGAAGTCCAGTGTCAAGTTCCCACAGTCAGTGATGGTCTGGGGTGCCATGTCAGCTGCTGGTGTTGGTCCACTGTGTTTTATCAAGGGCAGGGTCAATGCAGCTAGCTATCAGGAGATTTTGGAGCACTTCATGCTTCCATCTGCTGAAAAGCTTTATGGAGATGAAGATTTCGTTTTTCAGCACGACCTGGCACCTGCTCACAGTGCCAAAACCACTGGTAAATGGTTTACTGACCATGGTATTACTGTGCTCAATTGGCCTGCCAACTCTCCTGACCTGAACCCCATAGAGAATCTGTGGGATATTGTGAAGAGAAAGTTGAGAGACGCAAGACCCAACACTCTGGATGAGCTTAAGGCCGCTATCGAAGCATCCTGGGCCTCCATAACACCTCAGCAGTGCCACAGGCTGATTGCCTCCATGCCACGCCGCATTGAAGCAGTCATTTCTGCAAAAGGATTCCCGACCAAGTATTGAGTGCATAACTGAACATAATTATTTGAAGGTTGACTTTTTTTGTATTAAAAACACTTTTCTTTTATTGGTCGGATGAAATATGCTAATTTTTTGAGATAGGAATTTTGGGTTTTCATGAGCTGTATGCCAAAATCATCAGTATTAAAACAATAAAAGACCTGAAATATTTCAGTTGGTGTGCAATGAATCTAAAATATATAAAAGTTTAATTTTTATCATTACATTATGGAAAATAATGAACTTTATCACAATATGCTAATTTTTTGAGAAGGACCTGTATATGGCAGCAGGTCAGGCGGGCGCTTACCTGCACACTATGGCAGTGCTTCAAGCATATCAGACCAACCTCAGCGAGGGCCAAGGTGTGGGACCCAACGCTATTAAAGAGCTGCGTCGGGCTACCGATCTTTATCTCCGTGCCAACAAAGAGACAGCCCGTGTCCAGCCCAGCCCGGTTATCGAGAGATTTCTGGAGGAGAAGAAACAATCATCTGCGATTTAGAAGTTTATCCCTCGTCGCCAGAGGCCCTGAGGGGCTGCTGCCAGGGAGCAGGCCCAGCCATCTGTGCCCAGCTCTTCAAATCGACAACAGCAAAAAGAGAGCGTTGTGGTTCGTGCCCCCCCTCAGAGAACCTGGGGGTCAAGACAGTGCTCTCACCCGAATCCAACGCAAGAGAAGACGGACCTGAGGAATGTTCTTCTCTCAAAGAGGCTTTGGAAAAGAGGCCCTGACAACCAGCTTGGGCCTCTGAGGGCACCCCCTCCCATGAGAGAGCACAGTACACCCGCTCCTCCTCGGAGTCCTCAGGAAATTGATTAATTAACCCCACTCCCATCGGCGCTTTGGAACACATCGATTTCCATCGAACCTCAACCTCGTTGTCTGCCCGAAAATGTTGCAGTCTTGGAAGGGTTTGTCCCTCCTGAAGAGGCCAGTAGAAATATGGCTTTGGTTAAATCTTGCCGTGAATTTGCTTCAGGATCCCTAAATAATTCCACAAAATGTTTGAGAGGTCAGCCCAGAGAGGCTGATTCCTCAAGTAGATTTCCTCGAAGCCTGGCAAAGTCTACCCAATGTATCTCAATGGATTACCGACACAGTTTGGAAAGGGTACAGACAACCAGCAACCAGCAACCAGTTTGGGTCCCACCCACTAAAGTTCAGCGGGGTTTTACCCACTGTTGTGGGCCTTGAGCAGGCTCAGGTTATGGAACAAGAGGTTCAAGCTCTTGCGTCCTGTTATCACAAGATCGTGTCAACAGACACGTAAAATACTGGGTGGGGCGTGGTCATGGAAGGCTTTTGGCACATAAGTTGCATAGAGATGTTGGCAGTTTTGCTAGCTCTGAAGCATTTCCTTCCAGACCTCAGAGGCCATCATGTTCTTTTTCAAACAGACAATATGTTGGTTTCTTACAACAACCACCAGGGAGGTCTGAGGTCATGCTCTCTTTACAAACTGGCACATCAGATCCTTCTATGGTCCCTAGGGAAATTGCTCTAGCTGAGGGCAATTTACCTCCGGGCGTGTCTGAATGAGGGAGCAGACGTTCTGTCGAGATAGGGGCTGAGGCCCGGGGAATGGAGACTCCATCCAGAATTGGTGGAGCTCATTTGGAGGAAGTTTGGTCGAGCAGAGGTCATAGAACTTTGCACATTTAGGAGACGACGCATTGCCTATTGTGGTTCTTCCTCTCACACCCAGCTCTGCTGGGGTTAGATGCCATGGTACAGATGTGGCCGAGGCTTCATCTGTACACATTTCCCCCGATTGCTCTGCTCCCGGGAGTCCTACAAACAGTCTGCCAGAATGGAGTGCGTTTGCTCCTGGTAGCCCTATTCTGCCGGCCCGAGTCTGGTTAGCCCTGTTCTGCCGGCCCAAGTCTGGTTAGCCCTTAGCCCTTTTAGACAGTCTCCTGTGGGAGGCACCTTCTAACACAGGCCGGGGGCACAATATTATCACTCTCAGCCAGAGAGATCGAAACTTTGGGTCTGGCCCCTGAGGGGGATCAGTTCATAAGGTCTCTCGGCTGAGGTCATTGAGTCCATTCTCAATTCTAGAGCTCCCTCCACGAGGAAACTCTATGCTCTAAAGTGGAGAGTGTTCACTTTATGGTGTGGAGAACGTCAACTAGACCCAGTTAACTGCCCAGTGGCTTCAGTGCTGGAGTTTGTCCAAGACCATTTTTCTGCCAGTCTTAAACCCATCCACACTTAAGGTCTATGTGGCGGCCATAGGTGCCTTCTACACACCGTTAAGTGGTGGATCTTTGGGGAATCACCAATTGATAGATTGTTTCCTTTGTGGTAATGTGAGGTTGAGGGCTACGACTCAGGCCAGGGTTCCAGCTTCGGTCCTGGCGGAAGTATTGGAAGGGTTGTCCCTGGCACCCTTTGAACCCTTGGACCCTTAAGATAGCATTATTACTGCTCTCAAAAGAGTCAGAGATCTGCAGGCTTGTTCGGTCGCCTCCTCTTGCCTGGAGTTCGCTCCAGGCAGAGTTAAAGCTATTTTGCACCCGAGGCCCCGCCATGTGCCCGTTCTACAGTTCTCCAGGCCTTTCATCCTCCACCGCATGACTCGGCGGACCAAAGGAAGCTGTTTTTACTATGTCCTGTTAGGGCCCTTGACATTTATGATCAGAAGACCTCTACTTGGAGAAAGAGTAACCAACTGTTGGAGTGCTTTGGGCCCCACAGGAAGGGCTACCCAGCCACCAAACAATCCATTAGTAGATGAATTATAGAGGCAGTTTCCCTGGCTTACGAGGTGCGGAGGCTTCCTTCACCTCTTCAAGTCAGAGCACATTCTTTGCAGGGTATGGCTTTGTCCAAGGCTTTATTGTCGAGTGTTTGGCTCCAGGATATATGTGATGCGGCAGGGTGGTCTTCCCATAACACATTTATGAGATTTTATAGCCTGGATCTTCTGGTTACTCTGGGATATCATACTGTCCTGAGTTGTGCCAAGTAGCTTCACTCGTGAAGTGGGTAGTGGGTATCTCATTCCCCAAAGTGCCATCATCGATGCAGCGTGAGTTCCCTCGAAAGGGAACCTCTCAGGTTACGACTGTAAACCCAGTTCCCTGAGAAGGGAACGAGATGCTGCATCCCTTTGCTGTACTTCCCGCATCCCTGGGAGCGGCTTGTTTCAGATCAGAAGCTATTTCTGTTGTGATGCAAGCTTACCTTTATAGCTTCTGCATTCTGCTGGCGTGCATCATGGGACCACACAACACCAATCAGAATTGGACTAGTTACATACATGCTTCAGACGCACTCACGCCAAAGGTGCTCCCCAAAGCGTCATCATCGACGCAGCGTCTCGCTCCCTTCTCAGGGAACAGGGTTTACAGTTGTAACCCGAGACGATCACAACAGTATCTTAAACTGTGCCCAGAATCTACAATTAGAAGTCATACAGAATGCCAATATTTATCATTAAAGTCACATAATATTTTACATATTTTTTGGTCTCTAATTGTATTTCTTAATTTTAGGAGACCCTCACAAATAATTAAATGCAATTTTGCATCAAACATACTTTTTGTAATTGATCATCCAGTTATAATCAAAATAATGTTTTGTGTGTGTGTTGTATACTTTTAAGTTTATTATTGAATCGCTTAAGTTGTTTATTATTGAATTGCTTGTTGTATTCCCTGATCTGTTAGTCACTTTGGATGAAAGTGTCTGTTAAATGTAAATGTAAAGTTTCTTTCTTTTTGCCACCTTGATTTTTCCATATGTTCAGTGAGAACCGCTGAAGCTCTAGGATGATGTCAGGCAAAACTTTTTTCCAAATCACAAAGACCCTTGTGGCAATTATTTAGGACTGCTACATTTTATTGCCCTTCTAATATTTGCAATTGATCGGAAACTTATTTGTTCAGCTTTACCTGATGTCCCATTCATGGAACTTACATTTTAACAATCCCTTCCTCTCTATGTAAGGGCAACACTGAAAGATCTTTAAACTGGAAATATAGTATTAAGTCTAGAATACTTTCTCTAGAAGTCTTTGAATTTCCAGCACTTACTGGTCATTCTTGAACTTCCTGTTTAGTCTGTAGAAGTCCCCGAGTGAATGGAGAGTTGTGAAGGAATGGGATAATGTGTTTTCCAGTGCACCTAGTCTGTATTAGAGCCTGCAGTGTAAACCCAAGTACTTTTTTACTTTTTTCCAGAAATCTTGCTGTTTCCAATTTCCATTTTTTTAAGCAGCATAATTCAAATTAATCAGCGTATCCAAATTAAAATATTGCTGTATATATAAAAGGAAATATAAAGTAGGATTTACTCATAAAGACAGATTTAGTTTGTCTCTTGTGGTGTTCTTAGTCATTTGTAAAGCATGTCCCAAGTGTGAACCTTGGTTCACCTCCTCCAATGGATTTCCCTGTGTATCTGCACCTAAGAAAACAGATAAGACTGGCCAATGCTAATAGATGTAGAGAGCTACATCTATCTCTTACAGTCACTGATGTCTGTGAATTGACTCTATTGTAGTCAAAGTTGTTAAAACAAGTCATGTGATCATTTAAAAATGAAGAGCACTGGGAATAGGCTCTGCTGTAATTAATGTACAGACGTGCTGTGAACACATGCAGAGAACTGGCACTTATTATGCAGTTCACACAGATTTATCGTAAGCCATTTTCTCATTGAATATTTTGTCATGCTTTTAATTTCTCATCAGCCTAGAAAGTAAGATTTATAGGATGATTGTTTGTACACTATGCTGTATTTCTGAGCTATAAATCATAACAAGGACAGCAGCACCATTGTATATATTTCAAAGGGAATGTATTCAAAACAAAAGGCTTCAGCACACTGATGACATTGCTAGATTAAACCTCAGTGAAAACAGTGCTAATGAAGAACACGTAGAGACACTAAAACCACAACTACACCCTCGTATGATTACTGTAAAAAGACAAAACCATTAGATTCTCATAGCATTTTGTTCTCAAAGAAAAACTTTATATAGTTTTTTCTTACACAACACAATACAGTAAATCAATATACAGTATGTTCAATTAGGTAGATTCACTGATTAAAACTATTGGTTTATACAATTATACATCATGTGACATTATTCAGTAACTGAACCAGTGGTAAAAGGTGAAACTAAAAAGCCATAAGAGAAATAATAGCTTTCAGAAAAAGACTTATCGTGAAAACAAGGGCCTTGGCTCCTATAAAATCTGTGTAATATCTTGAATTTTTACTGTCTTTCCAACATTTTACTACTGTCTGTTTCAAGTGTGCTCATTCTACATATTTTAAAGAATTTAATATTAAATTAATACCTTACCATGAAGACAGATTGTAATCAGTTCATGCTAAGACTGTTGTGAGTAGTTACGTATGTAACACCGGTTACTTATAAGATACACTGGCATATAAGAAGGGTGCCAGAGAACATGTCATCAGATTCGTATTGTCTGAAGGAAGACGCACAGGCATGCCCAAAGCATGGGAATGTGACGCAGCGTCTTGTTCCCGTTTTCAGGTAACCCTAGATGCTTCCTTTCGAGGGAACTTCTATGCTGCTTCACCTGCTGACGCAATGGGGACGCCATACCAACTACGCCATGAGCCAGCGGGTGAGCGGGCCTTGCAACCAACCCTTAGAGGGCAAAACGGCAGCCTTCAGTGATGAGAACGTCTTCGGGGAAAGGTAATTAGCAAAATTCCTTTGTCTCAGCAAACGTGGAGCTAGAGCCGTGGGGCTCAGCGGCTTGACTCTCTTAACTTGTGAAGAGAGCCAGACGTGAGCTTAGTATTTTCTCAGTGAGAAATCATTGTAATCAATTCATCCAGCCCCCTTGAGGACTGAATGTGCATGCTCCACTCCCAGACAAATAACACACAGCTCGTGACCATCGCCAGGCATAAAGAAACACGGGCACGGAGGACTCAAACAGCACTCAAACAAGCGGCTTCCTGAAGACAAAGAAGCTGATGACGTGTCTTATACACTGAGGCGCACCTTGCAACATCATTGCACTGCATCGATGTATATACACTGTATATACTGTATACGTATATAAAGAAAATACATTTTCTGTATATACTGTATATACGTATATACAGAAAATACATTTTCTGTAAGTTACGTCAATAGAAAGCAACATGAGAGTTGTTTTTGCATGTTATGATATCCTTGATTCATTCACTTAACTGATTTGTTAGAAACTTTGAGTTCAGATTACATCATTACATCATTTTAAAGGGTGAGTTCAAAAAAAATTTTTTTTCCATTACTTACTTACCCTCATGTTGTTCCAAACTGTAAGACTTTTGTTTTTTAGAAAATTTTTTGATTTTCTTTTTAATGAAATCAAAGCTTTCTGTCCCTCCATTGACAGCCTACGCAACTACAACTTTCAAGCCCCAGAAAGGTAGTAAAGACATCATAAAATTAATCCTTATGACTCCAGTGTTTTAACCTCAATTTTATGAAGTGACACAAGATCTTTGTTTGCGCAAACAAACATAATTTACACTTTATTTACAAAATATCGATTTCCAGCATGCATTTACGAGAGCACCACGACGCATGCGTGTTTTGTTGATGCAAGAGCAGACATTTTTGCGTGAATGCGTGTTGGAGATTAAAATTTTGTAAATAAAGTGGTAAATTGTTTTTTTTTTTACACAAACAAAGCACTCGTCGAAGGCAGGAAAGTGATTGCACGCTTTAAAAAGAGGCAAAAATATGATTCAGTGCATTGAGGAGCAACTTGTTCATTTGACAGATTTATTCAAAAACATGAAAAACTATACTATTTTGAACAAAATATTTGAAGATATCTACTGGAGGCTTAGTATACAGTATGTAAAGTCACATTCAATAGTCAAAACTTTGCAATAATTGCAGTACTATACCATACAATGTATTACTGTAAAATGGAAAAGTATGAGTTCATACATTATGAATTCACTATTATCCTTTGACATTGCTGCAACAGCACAACCACTTTTAAATAAATAAATAAAGGTATTATATTAAGAAGCTGGTTATTCTTCAGCAATGAAATTCATGCTTAGACTGGAACACATTCCAGAGTCTTGTGGTTTGGTCAGTCTTCCATAACCTACCACACACTTTTACTGTAAGTTCTGCCTACCTCACTAATTTCAGCTAATGTCAGATAACGGTAAATCTGATTACATTAACCCTGTTGATCTCTCTCAACCAGCAGGATGCCGCAGCACTACCATCCAGAGGAGGATGAATCGCCGGTCTCATCTCAGGCCAAGACAGAAGTCAGGACAAAACCTCAAAAGCCAAGATGTAAGCAATGACCTAGAACAAGAAACTTTGAGGTCAAGATCTGACCGAAATCAAAAGGTTTGGAGCAGTGAACAGACCGAGATCAGAGTAGATGACTCATGCCTCAAAACTTCTGGTTGATCAACATAGTATAAATTCATTTCAACTGCTTTTGAAGAACAAACATCTGAAATGTCTGGCGTACTTCTTTTGGGTTAAATTTGAACTGTAAGTTAAACTAGTCAAACAAATTGAAAGGTTCGGGATGTCTAAAAACAACAAAAGTGAAGGTCATTCACTGACAATTATAGAATAATTATATAATGCATGGTATAACTTGGATGTACAGTATGTGGACTGTTTTCCTAATCACATGGTTTATAGATAAATGAGTGACACAAATATGGATCCTGCAGACAATTGTATGTTCTGAACTGAATAAAAACAACTATAAAAACTTTTTTTCTTGAACTCTTCTGCCTGTCCCAGTAAAGGGGTCAGCATATATTTGTTTTATTTTTTCTTCATTAATTCAGGAAAATGTGAATGAAAAGAAGAAGAAAAAAAAAAAGGAAATGGAAAATGATATGCTAAGTATTCGCATAATTAGCATTTAAACATTGAACGGACAAAGTTTGGGTGGATGTATTATCCATCTGAATACCAGACAGAATTGTCTGGCTGCAGTTACTCAAACCCCTATTGTGGGAAAGAAATGAATGATGACTGCATAAGGTAGTGTTATCTATCTGACACATGGAAATCTTTCTTTGTTCCCAATCTCATTACTTTATACAAAGCAGGAATGTTTTAAGCTTGATAAATTTGATTGTGCTTGGTTTTTAAGGATTAAACTTAATAATTATGTTTAGTTCAGTCAGAATTTGGCAATTTGCCCACTAAGCATCTTTTCTTAAAGTAGAGTTTGAACCCTGAACCCATCTTCATGAATAGCCTCTCAATTTATACAGCATTTGGAAAGAAGTTATACTATGAAGCAGTTTCTTTGTTTCAGTTACTTTTATTGTTTCCCTCTGCATTTTAAAAAAGAATTTTCATGGCCCCAATTTATTGCGGGATAACACATAATGATGGTTAATGTGTTCTGAATTTCAGTGACAATTACGGCTGTTTTGCTGTCAGTTATGCATCTAAACATTATATTGTGGAGAAAGAAACTGACTGCTGGATTACATAGCCGCCACCTCTCCGATGACTTTTAAAGAGTAATTATTTTCAGACGTCTCTGCCACAGCAAATCCCATTAGCAGACTCTTTCAAGATTGTTTCTGGTAGGAATTCCGACTTGGCCATGAAGTCTCATCTGTAGTTCTCGTTCATGTGGATGGTATCTTTTCTGGCTATCACTGCAACTTGAGGAATTTTAAATAGGCTACTTCAGGCCAACATTTGGTTTGCCTCTTTAAAAGAACTTTTCAAAATTTGCCTGGATTGACTACAATACCTGCAAGTGCCATCACACCTAGTATTATTCCAGCCTTTTATTAGTGGAGCAAAACATCATTTCATCAGGTCTGCAGTGGAAATTACAGACAGGACAAAGAATACACTGATAAATACATATAAAACATGTATTTCCAAATAGCCTAATCTACAAATGTGAGAAGTAACAAAAGAAAGTAAGTTCTGAATACTATGGAGATAGTCCTTTTCCAGTCCTCTGTCACTGATTCAGGATGAAGGATGATAATCCAGGCTAGGGGATAGATGTCACTCTCTCTCCTCTGGTAAGCCGCTGTCCCATCACCAGCATCCCGGTGTTGTATGATCCCTCAGTGCAGATACACCTTTGCTCTGAGTTTTCGGGGGAACGGTGTCAAACTTTTGAAGCTCTCATCAAAATAATGGGCGGATCTTTCCAAGACTAGTGATTTTCCCGTGTTCATTTCTTTTCCCTTACGGGTCAGGTTTAGTCCACACGTCCAACCCTCCTAAAGACTTGAGCTCTTCAGGGAGCTCTTCTTTCTTTTTTTTCATGAGAGCCCGTTTACCTTCAGTCTGAGAGACTGCTGGGCGGAGGGACTAAGAAGTTTGTTTTCGACGAAAATCAATTGATTTTTTTCCGCTCATGGCAGTGCAGAAATAAATACCAATAATCTGGATTGTGGAAAAGGAACGCATTTGAAAATAACTCACAGTTGAGGGTGCCGGTCATGGATAAGGAAAGGTGGTCCACGAGATGGAAAACGAAAAAGTGGCTCAGGAACTCCGCTTTAAGTGCAATCTTCAGTCTGACTTTTGTCCTACAGGCAACACATGTGAGAGCAGGTAAGGAAAGGTTGAGGAGCATCGTCGCGATCCCTCCAGCGATGCCAGCCTCAGTATTGTAAGGGACTTAACGTGTCTGAGTGCATTTCAGCGTTAAATATAATTATAACACCGTGAATACCGGCTATGTATTGTAATATGTATTGGCTGTGTCTCAAAACCTACTAAGCTGCCTACCTAGACAGCCTTTTTAGGTATCATAGACGCGTTCCGAGGTAGCTAAGTGATATCATTGGCATAAATTGTGATGTTAATTGCATTGTTTAATCTCTTCGACATACCCAGTAGGCTATTTGATGTTTATTTTGAAAAATATTTTTATATTATTTATAGATTTATTTACTTCTAGAAGCCTACATGATGCAGAATTGAAATTAGGCATGGAAGAGTCTATCAAGAAAAATATTTTATTTCAAGGTGTGCAGCCTACAGGTAGCTTCATCAGAGTCATATGCCAAAAAATAGCCTCCTTTTTAGTTTATTTATATATATATATTTTAAATACCCAGTTATCAATATCACTGGTGACCTTGATATTTAAAGTTGTACATTTAAAAAAATGTAATGTAGGCTATTTCCCAGAATAGAGTGATTTAATAAATAGCAGTAGTCTTTCCTAATTGGGTAACTATTATATTTGACCTGTTCGTGAGGCAGCATTCATGATAACTGCACTACCCTACACCCACCAGTGAGGCACTCGAGTGCCCAGAATTAGATTAGGAAATTGTATTGCTCAGACAGAGAGAGATACCGTTTCTCCACACTATCCCAGTCCACACTAAAGACCGGTCTACAGTCAGAAAGCTACTGTAGAAGTGCTCTCTGAATTTGGCACATTGTCTCCTTTTAAAGTGGACACTTGAGTGTTATAAAGCGTCCCTATCCATCATTTATACATTTAGTCTTCTTGTATGCTAAAAATCTAAATCAAAATTCAATTCCCTTCTTCCTCACCTGCGAGGATCACAAATAGCAAATAGTTTTTATACATTGTCTTTCTAATTGATTTTTTAAGGGCCTGGTCTCTCCTACTATAAGCCAATCCAAAATATAGAGATTACTCTGTAAAGTGATAAAAAGTATTCCTTTGTTGTTGTTCTGATGGCCATTTCAGATATGTAACATACCTCTTTCAAAATGGCTGCCTGATAATGTCTTCACCACATTGCACTTCTCCAGGCCAATTTGGGAGGTGGGGGTATTTTGAAAACGAGCTTTCACATTTTTGATTTAATAATAATCTTGACCACAACTACATTCCATGCATAAAAGCTACCTTTTGGCTCTTGTTTTCTGGATTGTTTAACTGAAATCCATATAAGATATCTCTTACAGCAGTTCACAAAGTTCACATGAGATATTGGCCACACCCACTGAGATATCCAGTGAATCAACCAATGAGGATGCAAGGCCTTTTTTGCGTTTGATGTTTGTCATAGTACGGATAGGGCTGATGTCAAGTACTGGGATATTTCATTGCTTGTTGGGTCAGATTGAATGTTATGATTTTTCTTGACTGGCCAGTTGATATTGTGCCTCTTGTGTATTTAACAGCATTTTGACATTTCTGCCAGATTTCTTCAAGGTTTATAGGATGGATTACGCAGATGATAAATTATTTTCTGCTAAATTCTTTTGGCATATTTTATTGTGAAAAGTCTGCTGTGTCATTATCCATGACACTGGCTCTCCCCAAGTACAAAAGAACAAGAACAAAAGTTATCAGGCACTTTTAATTGTGGATGTGCATTAGGAGCAATGAGCTTATTTGCTGCTTTAATGGATTTTGAATACTGAATTTTTTTTTAAGAGCTTCTGTGAGAGGGGGGGTCCTGTTCCTGCCAGTTCTCCACATCTGGAATATATGAGGCCTTTAGGTATGCAGTAATGCTGAGAGACATTCTGAAGAGCACAAAGAGACCTTTAGTTTAGAGTTTAGAAAAGAAAAAACAGTAGCACTGCATTTTGGAAGAGGCTCGTAAGATTTACAGATTATTACCCTCTCCTTTAACAGTTTGGGCGCCTTTTATTCAGACATTTTTTTTACATCTTGTTTCATATGATAATGCAGAGGGCTGCTCTTTGTTTTGTCAGTGGGGGTTACATGAATGGAAACTCTCAGACTGATTTGACAAAAGCTACATTAAGACCTCACCACATCATTAAGCTCACAAACGTGCACGGATGTAGACACGCTGAGCTTTATTGCGTGCAGCTGGTTTAAAGTTATTAAGAAAATGAAGCTGTTCCAGGCAAATATTTCAGATTTTTTTTGTAACAAACAAAAAAATCTTTACAATGATTGATATAGGCTACTATACAAAAATATGAAGCATCTTGAACATACCGTTCAAAGGTTTGGGATCATACGATTTTTTCATGTTTTTGAAAGAAGTCTTCTCACCAAGGCTGCATGTTGTTGTTGTTTTTTGATTTAAATGTAATTTATGTCTTTATTTTCAGCAGCCATTACTCTTTTAGTGTCAGATGATCCTTCAGAAATCATTAAAATATGCTGATTTGGTGCTCAAGAAACATTCTCATTATCAATGTTGAAAACAGCTGTGCAGCTTAATATTTTTGTGGAAACCATATTTGTTTCAGGATTATTTAATCAATAGAAAGTTAAAAAACAGAATTTTTTTTTTTTTTTAAAGTAACATTTTAAATGTCTTTACTTTCACTGTAGATCAATGTAATGCATCCTTGCTAAATAAAGTATTGATTTTTAAAATTAATTAAATAAATAAATTAAAAAAAAAAAAATCTTATTGACCCCAAACTTTTGAACAGTAGTGTATGATTTGCTGTTAAATATATTGTCCCTTTATCTCAGAATAGAATAACAATAAGTTTGTGTTTTCAGTGCATTAGGACTTAGTTGGTGGTACATTGAGGCAAAGTTATCTGCAGGCTGTGCCATGCCGACACCATAATGTGTTCAGCATGTTCAGTAACCCTAAAAAAGCACCACCCTTCAGCTCCTAGCCACATATGTGGAACGGGAACTACCGGATCAGCACTTCCTGCACGCTCTTACCATATGGTTACAGAAAATGAAAAAATGAAAAAAAAAAAGAAATCTGTCAAATTGTACTACTCCAACTTTTTTACATATAAAGTAGCAAGAGATTAAATTTCAGAATATTTGTGTTCTGCTCTTGACCTTAAAATGAAATAAAATACAATTAAATGTAACTGTAATGACCAAGTGTCTGTGTGACTTTTCCACAGTGTCTATTTTTAACAAATGCAGCTCATCGTCCTTCATATTTTATAAAGGTTTTACTGGTTTTATTGTGCCTTATGCACACTGTTATAGGGCTGATATATCAAAAGACTTCAGTATAATTCTTCTAAAGTGCTTTCCCAGGCTTAGTTGAGTGGGACAGGGTGGAAAATGAGCCCTTTTGTGATGTCAAAGCATATGAAAATAAAACCCTGATTTGAATCCAACACTAAGGAGTCCAGAGAGAGAGAGTAATGAGTCTTAGCAAGTAGTCATTCTTGTTTGTATGGTTTATTGTTTTTAGGCTTTTGAAAGGGATACTTCCTGTCTGCTGCCTGACCAGCAGACAAATATGTCCATTTGACCTGACTCAGAAGTTTTTGTAGTCTCTGGTAGCGGGGGAGTCAGAATAGGAGTGTTTATGTGCTAGTCATCCATTCAGCCTCTGTTCCTCTTTCCTGAAACCTCCTGAGATTCAGAGACTTCACACAACTCAGCATCCTCAACCACAACGTTTGCAGTGGTGATGACAAACAGATGCGTCTTAAGCCGGGTACACACTGTACGATTTTGGCCACGATTTGGCCTCTGAGACAAACTGTGCAAATCCTAAAAAAAATCATCTGATCCGAGGCTGAAATCTGTCCTTAAATGTTAGTTTGACATGTTCACCGATAGCCGATTAATGACCGTTGCGATCAAATTTCCGTTGCGACGCAATTCTGCCAGTGTCAGAAGATTTGACTCAAAGTTCTGCAGGTCGACTGTCAAATTGTCTTCATTTTTCAAGACCAAGAGATTAGAGATTTCTTTGTAGCCACCATTTCAATCCCGTATGGAAATGCAGCTCACTGTCACTGAACATGTCATTGATTGATGATTTAAAACTCTGGAAAAATTTTCTTGGTTGTGTCTTGACTGTTGCACAGTCTGACATTAATGACAACTGAGATCCTACAGTGTGACACGGTTTACAGCGAGGATCATGTTCGTACAGTCTGACAAGCAACAATCGTAAAGGACTATTAGAAATTGTACAGTGTGCACCTGGCTTTAGGGACACAAAGTTTTGTTCGGATAGTGATGGATGTAAGTTACCCGGCTGATACTCTTATCTCCCTGACCTTGCGTACATCCTCATTCATCAGTCTCGAGTGAGGCCGGAACTTTTCCTTTTCAAGGCATCAAAGACAAAGCTTAAAAGACTCAAGCAGAGCAATAAATCAGTGTGACATTACAGTGCTGCTTGGAGTCCACTTTACAGTACCAGCCTCTAAATTGCCATATTAATCATATCATAAATCTCTCAGCCTGTTTAAGCATTAGCATAGATTTGTTAAGGATCATTAGAAATGGGCCATTTGTGGGGTGCAGGCTGAGCGAAACCAGAACCTTTCATATATGACATTAGCAGTAGCAACATGATGAAGTGTAGTACCTGACATATTGGTGGAGTTGAACTGCTTGTAAAGTTTGGGTCGTGCTGAGCTGCCATAACCGTAGAGAAGCAGTGACCAGCACCAGTGACTTTAACTCCTGGAATGTTTGGCTTTGTAAATGGGTCTGCATGCAGGGGGGTCAATTATCCCTACTGGATATTTCTTCACATCTTTACTGCTGTGCTGCTCGGGTTCCTTGTAAATGTACAATTGCTTCATTGACGGTCACAGCACATATGCGATGGCAGGGAATTATGTACAGTAAAACTGTCAGTCAGAGTTAGCGTTGTTGCGAAATGACATGTGTGGCACCAGGGGGAATTTTATGGGAATTTGTTTGTTCATATCAGCAAACGGCAAGATGTGGCCCATAAATGTCCTCACTTGTTGAACGATAATTGACTGTAGATATACTGACTCCACACTGGTCATCATTCAAAGCAGGATAAGGACAAGTAAGCCCTGTTGCATAGAGGGAAAGCAGTCTAATTGAGGTTAACAATATGTATTGAAACTGGCTTCTTGTTTTTAAACTTGGAAAGTGTAATAAAATTACATAATAACCCAACTGTATTTGGAAGCAATTGTGAAAAGTAAATGAATGTTTTTATCTGGGAACAGTAGTTTCACACTAGAATCGCCCCCCTCATGTGTAACAAATTAAATGTATCTTTTGGATAGTGCTGCTTAATTTTTCCCTCGTTGTTTTTGTAATATTTTTGTATCCACTGACAGACACTAAAGCGATATTGTTGCTGTAGACTTTTCGTCATTTCTCATCCAGCCATTTGCTAACAGAATTATTGCCTTCTGTTAAATTAGATAAACATATGGAAATAACTGTACAAACATTGTTTTGGTTTGATGTTGCAAAGCTACTGATGCTAATAATGTTTGTTTGAATGAAATGAAATCAGCAATGAAATGAAAATGACAAACGCTTTGATCATAGCACTCAACGTTCTGCCTCACAGCTGAACCTGTGGATGTGCTCAAGGTCTTAGACTTTAAAAGTTCACCTGAAGGAGTGAAGAAAACACAAGGCTTCTGCACCATCCGGAGAGGATCTAAACCAGATGTGGCCTACCGAGTGGACAAACAAGCTCAACTCAGCTCCCCAACCAAGCAGCTCTTCCCAGGTATATGATTTGTGCTAATCTATGCACTCTCATCCCTACTTACTTTTAAATACAGTAACTGTTCTGGTTGGGCAAGGCTTTAAATCAAATGTGTGTAATTGGTTTTCTCTTGCAAAGTGACATTCTAAGTTGGTTATTTTTTCTCTTTGAAATGCATCCAACAGGAAGTACATGATGTAGCTTGACCGTCTCAGTTAAATGCATTTGGACTGCTTACAATGCTAGAAGTCTGATGCCCAGACCTTGATGAAGGAATTAAAGACATATTTATTGTTCCAAGAAAGAGTCTATTAAGAAAGAGAGAAAGCTCTTTGGCTACCGTTTTGACCAACATAGGCTCATTGGAAAATCATGACTCTACTTACCTATACTTACAATTCACTGCAGTTTCCAGTTGAAATGAATACAAACGTGTCTTATATTACATTTGCCTTTGTTAAAACTATCAATTAGGTTTAGGGTTGGGTTTAGTGTAGGTGGTACATTATTTTCAAATGCCATTGAGCATTAACCTTTTAGCGCCAGTCACCAGATATTTCATTTCGCAACCAACATAAAACATAGCCAAAAAGTGTTTGAAAGTGTCGTGAAATTTTCAAAAAGTAATGTAATATCATATTGAAGAAATGTTGCCACTGGCACGTTTTCCCAATGAGCCTGGGTTGGTTTTGACCACAGTGCTGCTTGCTAATCATCCACGACTAGCTAAACAAAGATCAAGTGAAAAGATCGAAACTGGTGCTAACTAACAGAGGCTAGTAATGTATGTTGTGTGTAGCATAACACAGATGATGAACTATTACTTATTAAAATGGCTATTTGACATACTAACACTAATCATTCAAAAAAACAATGTGTCATATGTGCTCTGCAAGTCCATGGTAAGCACAGTTTTAGTTTACTAATGGGATGTTGAAATCTCTAATTATTTGCTCAGTCTGTAATAACAACATCATATACATTTATAAGTTTACTCTTATTTTTTTGGACCCTCTGTTCTGTGTGTGTTGGGTATCTTCCAAATTGGCCAGACCGCAAAGGGTAACTGAGGCACAAAATAGCTGGAGATTAAATGAACAATTCGTTTTCTGTGATTTTTGGCTGAAATAAAATGCCCTCCAAACCTTATGGTTTTAGGACTGGAAATTTCAGCTAAATAGAATGTTGACAAGAAGAAAAAAAAATCCCTCAAGGTTGGCAAAGAGAACAGTTTGAGAATAGAATAGTCTGAGCTTTATAGTGCTCATACCACCCGTTTAATTGTAAATCTGTTATGTCACCTGACACCTTGTAAAGTTAATGTGCCAACAGAAAAGACAAACTGTTTTATACTTCATTAAACCATCCCTTACAAACGATGTGCGGAAGGGGTTGTTGTAAAAGGGCCATTGCATATTACAAGGCCTGTTTAGATCACACTACACTGTCTGATAGTCTTAGCTCATCTCCGCCTCAGAATGTAAGACAAGCATATGAATCTTCAGTAACAGCTGATGTTTAACCCACAATGCCTTTCCTGTATCTTCAGGAGGAGTATTCCCTCAGGATTTCTCCATCCTTATGACTATCAAGCCAAAGGCAGGAATACAGTCCTTCCTTTTGTCGGTATACAACGAGCAGGGCATCCAGCAGCTGGGTGTGGAGGTGGGCCGCTCGCCGATCTTCCTGTATGAGGATCAGCATGGGAAACCCGCTCCCGAGGATTACCCCCTTTTCCGTGCAATCAACCTCGCAGATGGAAAGCAAGTTGACTCTTTATTTTAATTTTTTTTAATCTTTGTAAAGGTTTTGGTTTAAACTGTTTGGACACCTGAAGTCTTTTTTCTTGGAGTAGTAATGTCAGTTTCAGAAGAAATCTTGTTTTAATGGGCCTTAATGTGTGTGTGTGTGTGTGTGTGTTTTGAACAAGCTTTAGTACAGTTTTCATCAACTGGCCGTTGAATGAGTTTGGATTGGTTATGTAATTTGCTTATGAATTTTTCCTTGGGGCTAGTTTAGTCCACTGTGTTTATTATTGGTACTTTTTTCTATCTGCCTATTCATTTATTTATCTATATAGATATAATTAAAGTAGGAAAATTGTGATGTTAATATTCACCCATATGTAACCAATTAGGAAAAGCAAACATTTACTTGAAAAGGAAACAAGAACGGCAGTAAGCTTCTGTGCTTTTGCTTAGCCACATTGAGGTTTACATGTGATAAAACAGTATTCTCACAATTCATGTATTGGAGACCTTTTTTTAATTTGAGAAAACAAATGGTGTTAAACAAAAACCAGCTTGTGAAATATTTATAATTGAGTCAATATGAGAGACAGTGTTGAGAAAACGCCTTTTTGAATGCACATGGACTGAGAGAGTGCTCTTTGTCTTTTCCTTTCAAAAGATTTTATTTAAGAACATCCTGTACTATTACAAACCTCCCTTAATGGCAGGCAGTTGTTTTTCTCACTATATAAATGTAAATGTATAAAGAACCAAACATGCATTTTAGTTCTGCAATGTGAAAACGGACAGTAAAATGTATGTCATGTTAACAATCACAAACTTCATGGTTCTGCTTTGTTGTCTTTCCCACCCAACAGGTGGCACCGTGTGGCTATTAGCATCGAAAAGAAGACCGTCACAATGATTGTGGACTGTAAGAAGAAGATCTCTAAACCACTCAGCAGAAGTGACCATGCAATCATTAACACAGATGGCATCTCTGTCTTCGGCACCAGAATCCTGGACGAGGAAGTTTTTGAGGCAAGCAAAGCTGTTTTATAAAAAAAGAAAAATTACCTCTAAAGGGTGCATAATAGTGCCTAAATGGTACATATTAGTATCTTTTGAAAGTACCGCCCCAGTGACAGCTGTTGTTCCAGGATTTTCACACTGTTAAATGTGTCTCGAGTTTGTATGACATGCTGAAAATTGCCAAATGATTTGATTTACTGCACAGTCGGTATGATGATGTTTGTGAAAAGATGACGCCTTTCATTTTTTCTTACGAATGACAGTGCATGTCAGTGGGTTTTATTTGTCCATAGATCACTAAAAGATGCTGAATACTTGTTAGAGTTTTTGAACCAAAGATCTCTCAGTATATTTACAATTAAACTACTTTACGTATTTGGCAAGTTTCCTCATATTTGGAGAGCTGTTGAGACCAGTAGGAGTGGCTCATGAACATGGTGACCTGCTGTAAACATTTGAGAGAATTAGGCTAGCTGTGGCTGTTTTCTATTAAAGGAACATTTTTTCTTTCCCATAGAAAAGACATCAGTATCTCAATTGTTTATCGTCAATAGCAATGAGATTAAATGGAGGCTTTTCCTTACATCTTATATTTATGCATTTGGCAGATGCTTTTATCCAAAGTACACATTTTATGATTTCTTGTTTTCCCTGGGGACTGAATCCTTGACTTTGGCATTGATTTGAACACCATGCTCTACTGTTTGAGCTACACAGTGACATCTATTACTTCTCAGATTTTTCTCCTGAGAATGTTTCAAACCATTCTCAGATTTCCCAAGATATCAAAGCCATAGATTTTAATACAAACCCATAATTTTATCTGTGCTATGCTTTCCACAAGCATGTGTTACGGCGATGTTATGGCTCTGTACTCTCACTGTATGTCAACTATTGTCTCATTGGTAACACTTTACAATAAGGTTCATTAGTTAACATTAGTTAACTACATTAGTTAACATGAACTAACAATGAACTGTACTTCTACAGCATTTATCTTTGTTAATGTTAATTTCAACATTTACTAATACATTATTAAAATCTTGTTAACATTTGTTAATGCACTGTGAACTAGCATGAACAAACAATGAAAAAACAACTGTATTTTCATTAACTATCATTAACGTAGATTAGTAAATACAGTAACAAATGTATTACTCATGGTTAGTTCATTCTAGTTAATACATTAACTAATGTTTAACTAATGAAACTTATTGTAAAGTGTTACCGTCTCATTTTAATTTAGCCAACATTTTTTGAGAAACATCTGAGGCAAAATTTATACTTGCTAAATGAATGCAACATAACTATCCTGAGGTATAAAAGAGCAATAGTATAAACATTTACGTGAAGATACAACTCAGTGGAAGAACAGTACTGTAACCCCACATACTCAAAAAAGTTCACAAAAGCTTCAAGTATTCCATTCACATTTCTCTTTGCTGTACTAAGCATTGCAGAAATCCTGTGTAATTCTGTACGCCCGATTGCGAGACAATATCTGAAGTCTGTCTTTGATGTGAGCTGAAGGAATGCTGTCTAATAAGAACAGCATGCTAAATGTTCGCCTCAGGTTAGAGATGTCGTACAGCACAGGAATCTTTTGAAATTCTGATTCCATTTCTTCCTTTTCCCTGCTCGTCCCAGTGTTAGTCAGAGGGTTGTGATGAGCCTGCAAAATATATAGCCTGAGAGGTAAATCTGCCATAGTTAATGGGCTCATTTTCAGCAACCACTTAGCATCTCATCTCTCAATACTTCCACCCACTGTACGATTGCTCGTAATGTTGGAAACTATGTCAAATATTGCTGCCCAATAGTAAACACAGATGTTTCAATCAAGAGAGTTGCTTTTCATACATTATGTGATTGATGAAAGCGATGAACTGTCGAAAGCATTGCAAATAGGTTTTAACACTGTGAAATTAACCTGTTTGCTTTGTTTTTATGCAGATAGATCCATTTAAATGGCTGCATATAAATCATAGAAAAGTTATAAGGAATAAGGAAGGAAGTATTAGTACACCCAGG
>RJVU01044706.1:10079757-10093707 GCA_003731715.1 Anabarilius grahami | reverse complement strand
TTTTTTTTTTTTTTGGTATATTATAATAATTCAAACATCATTTAGTTAATATATGAAGCAGCATGTTTGTAGTATTTATTTTATTCATTTTCTTGCACAGAATAAATGGATATTTAGACAATCCCTTCATTTGGGAGTTCTTGAAATGTTGAAAACCCCTGCCTTAAAGGGATAGTTCACCCAAAAATGAAAATTTTGTCATCACTTACTCTCCCTCATGTTATTCCACACTTGTATGAGTTTTTATCATCTGTTGAACACAATAGAAGATGTTTTAATGAATGTTGGTAATCAAAAAGTTGACTGTAGCCATTGACTTCCATAGTAGAAAAAAAATACTATGGAAGTCAATGGCTACCATCAACTGTCTGGTTACCAAAATTCTTTAAAACATCTTCTTTTGTGTTCAACAGATGATAAAAACTCATACAAGTGTGGAATAACATGAGGGAGAGTAAGTGATGACAGAATTTTCATTTTTGGGGGAACTATCCCTTTAAACGAGAGAAGACATGACCAGGCCTAGACAAAATTAGCAGACTGTCCTGATCTGTGGAATTCTGCTGAATGGTTTTAAACATGCTAAAATGTGTCAAACAGAGATGAGAATACTATAATTATTGGTAGCTGAGAGCATAAACAAATTACCCAAAATATTTAATAAATGAACATCAAATTCAATGGAGTGTGTGTGCGGGCCTAGACATGACTAAAGTGGGAAAAAAACATGTATGACATGATAGTCTATGGATCTGAGTTTAAAGGATTAGTTCACTTTGAAATGAAAATTACTTAAATATTTACTCACTCTCAAGCCATCCTAGGTGTATTTGACCTTCTTTCTCATGAACACAATCAGAGTTATATTAATAAATATCCTGATGTGTCCAAGCTTTATAATGGCAGTGAACGGGACCAACGTGAATAAAGCTCAAGAAAGTGCATCCATCCACCATAAACGTACTCCACACGGCTTCGGGGGGTTAATAAAGGCCTTCTGAAGCTAAATGATGCGTTTGCGTAAGAAAAATATCCATATTTAACAAGTTATAAAGTAAAATATCTAGCTTCCGCCAGGCTGCTTTTCTTATTCAACTTAGGAAGAAAGTGTAATGCTTTTTGCAGTTCAAAACGCTTACGCCACGTCCTACGCCTTCCTTATTCAACTTATTCAACGACGTTGGAGGTGTTCTGGTGGAAGCTAGATCATTTACTTTATAACTTGTTAAATATGGATTTTTTTCTTACAAATGTACCGTTTCACTTCAGAAGGCCTTTATTAACCCGGAGCCGTGTGGAGTTTATGATGGATGGATACATTTTTTTGAGCTTCATACTCGTTGTTTCCTGTTCACTGCCATTATAAAGTTTGAATGCGTCAGGATATCTATTAATATAACTCCTACTGTGTTAATCAGAAATAAGAAATTCAAATACACCTAGGATGGCTTGAGGGTGAGTATAAGCGAACTAATCCTTTAAATTGCAACCTTTTTCTCGTTTTTTTTCCTCCCCAATTTCCAAGTAATTTTGCAATTGAACTAGACAAGGTGCAATGAAAAGGTGCAGCTTTGACAAATTTGTTGGCCAAATTTAGACATGTTTTTGACACAGGTTTTTAAGAAAAACACATTTTCTTACCTACAATAATCATGCAACTTCATTATCAAATATAAAGTTGATTTTTTTTTTAAATGCATTTGACTCCTAAACGTGTGTTAGCTGCTCCTAACTGTGAAATGTTTGTTGTACAGAGGGATGTCAGAGCTCTCCAGCGTGTACAAGGATTTATTGGTCATGCTTGCAGGAAGCATCCTTTTGGTACCATAAAATGTCTTCCAGCGCCTAAAGCTCCTACAGATGTAGACCCTGTAATTTAATGTTGTCTGCATGTTAGCATTCTCCTCCCCAGGCCACCCTGCTTGACTCGACTTTAAATGCCAATCAAATCAAAGAAATCTTTGTGTTTAATTATCCCTGCCCTTCTCTGAACTACTTACCTATTTACGATGCATTATGTCTGGCTTTGGCATGGCAGGTCCGAGTCTGTCCGGGTCAGCTGAGGTATTCTGCAGTCTCTACAGCAGTAGTTTACATTCTCAGCAGAGTCAGACAGTTCCCGTTTGAAGAATTCCTCGGGTTCAGCTTGTGCATGGAGCTGTTTGGCCTTTGTGCCGAGGTGGGAGAGGGGATCTTATTTCCTTTCCCGAAATTTTCATGAAAAACAGAAGGCTTCAGATATTTCGCATCAGCACGGGTGCTGGTTATTTTTCTTGCCATTCCTCAGTAATTAGCGCAGGACTGCTCTATGAAATGTGACTCATGTTGAAGCACTATAGCATTTTTTGAATGGGATGCAGATTAGTGGCCCTTCAGACTTGTGCTCACTCAGTGCAGAACCGAGCACTTTCGTTCTTCATTGTTTTTTCAGCTGAGCAGCACGTCGGCCTTCTTCCTGTCTGTGAGCAACTTTTGAGAGGCTAGCTAGGAAAGAAGATCACGACAGAACGAAGGGCTAATGCTTAATACCCTCCAGCTACTTTCAGTGTTATCACACATATTGTATAAAAAACATGCTTATTTGATTTAGTACAATATCTATCTTTCTGTCTTTCTGTCACACTCAAACAAACACATAGCATTTTCATAAGATGGAATAAAAATGACATATACTGTATCATATTTATGTATAGATATCCAGAATACTTCTGATAACTGTCTCTGTGCTGTCATTCAGGGGGACATCCAGCAGCTTCTTTTGGTGGCGGACCCTCGTGCAGCCTACGACTACTGTGAACACTACAGCCCTGACTGTGAAACCCCCCACCAGGACACACCACAGGCCCAGGAACCCGAGGAGGAGGTCAGTATGTGTCTGGATCTGGTTTTGTGATGATGTATTGATGGATTATATACGGTCTACACCCAGAACTCATGTCTGGGGCTTTCTTAGACCTGGATTCAAAAACATTGCCAAAAATCTGAATTATTAATCAGTATTTAGTAGGGATGTGCACACGTAATTGCCTAGATGGTTTTTTGTTCTAGTCAACTAGTAAAAACATTGTTAAAACTTTTCAAATTGTTTTTCGTTGTTGATTTTTTTTTTCATATCCATATTTACATATATATAAAATACTTTCCCAATGAATCGCTCATATAAATATCACTGTCATAATTGCATTAGCTGGCGCTGTGGATATTTAACGTCATGGTAATGAGTGGTGATGATAGCATGACCTATAAGCACAGCCAGGTGTGGCAATATGTTTTTATTGGCATTTTTGTGGAATGGTCACTTGGTAGTATCATTCATCTCATTGATGAGAATCAGATTTTATAGTGGAAAGAAAATGTGAAACACTACAAGTAAAAGTTTTTAAATTTTATTTTTAAATATTAATATGTATTATTATTTTATATTTTTTTTTGAAAAAATGATTTTAAAACTTACTTGTGATGTAACAGTTATTTAAAAAAATCACACATACTTGTCATACTAATGTTAATAATCCTATTTTTTTTGTGTGTGTGTTAGATTATTCAACTAAAATTGAAATGTCAATCCCTATTATTTAGTATGTTATTTTGGTACAAGATGTTTTATTAGAGCTGCTGGTCTGTACAAACTGTCCTTATGAAATCTATTGTGAATCACAAGTGTGATCTAGAGGGATTAATTCATCCTGCTAATCCCAAATTGAAACAGTGCGTTTTGAATGGTTTCGATATTTAGTTTTTTCAGTGCATCAGTGTTTTCCAATAATATTTCACTGAATAGCCAATGAGCTCACGGTGGAAACTATTTTTCCCCCTGCCACAGAGTCTGAGCCCACTTTTGAGTGGCGTGGAAATATATTTTTCTCTAATGACTCCTGCATGCTTGCTGGGAAAGTCTAGTTTCTCTCTCCACAGCTAGCTCTGGAATACCTGGAAAAGTTATGTCTCTCAGCTGTTAAAGAACTCCTGATTGTAACATGATGATAAATCACAGTAACTGCTGCTTGGGGTATTGAGAACTACGCCACAACAGGGGATGGAAAATGTAGCTTCACGTATCGAGAAGAACGCCAGAGCAAAACCAATGGACAAATTGGTAAATTAATACAGAGTGGTAAAAACAAATGACATAACTATTCAGTCAGCTTTTTAAAAAACAGATGATATATAGCTTTATAATCCGTGTTAACTTACTAAATGCTATAACTCATCCCAGCATCAGCAATCTAACATCTATATCTATTAGGAAGAGCAGAGAACTTTGGACAGAAGTCCGTTCTTTTCCCCTGCAAGGAGCTCCCCTGCACCGTACCAAATGCTTTAAGACACATGTGGGAAAAGGGGACGCGGTTTTAATGGCCCAGGACGATATTTATGCCTTTCATCCAGCTCGCTGGCTACAGCCATGGCAGACTCCAAGCCTGGCAAGACCCTTTAATGCCGTAAACTGACTTGCAGCTGGATATTTCTTCCTTTTCGCTTCTTTTCTGCAGCCAGTGGAACACAGCCAGTCCACCAGGCCTCAGTTCTTTTTTTCCTGTTATTTTTATTAGCTCAGCTGATGCGCTGGGACTTAAATTCATCCATCTTTGATGGACAAAGGCACGCCACAGAATGCCTGTTATCTGCTGTACCTCACCTTATGCTCGTGCACCTTATTACAATCATAGAGGAAAACAATCTCAGAATTGGAAGCGTGTGTTTATAATTGCTTGTTTATAAGTGCCTTTTAATTATCGGGAAGGACTTAACAATAGCTCTTTGTTGAATTGCTAAATTGACTGCCATTTAAGTGCATCAACAATTTTCAAAAAGTTTTGTGTGCAAGTGGCTTGAGAGTGTTACATTTAATGAGTACATTTTATGAGAAGCAATAAATAAATTAATTATAAATTGCATCATAGCATATGTGACATTATGCACTGTGAATATACCATGTGCACTGTTTAAGTTTACACAACAAAATGAAATGTTAAAAAACAGAACTGAAGTCTTTTACATGTCATGTCTAAGAGGTGGTACCATAGAGATTATAAAATGATAGTTCAGACTCTGATTAAAATAATTAATTTCAAGCCAGTGCTTATTAACTATAAACACATGCCTGTGACTGCACATTGTGTTTTGATGTGCCAAGTTGCTCCTCAGCAATTCTAAGCTGCCTAATGATGGACTATATTGCATAGTCTCATTATCTACTTTTAATACCTAAAGGTGGAGTAGTAAGTACATTTTGAAAAACACAGTTTGGAAGTTAGTCAGGCCGACACCAACAACAAACGTGTAACCAATCAGCATTAGGGGCGTATGACGGTCGAGGAGACAGAACGAGCAAGCGGAAGATTTGAAGAAAGACTGCAGAAAGAGAGATGAGACACAATACAAAAGAGCTCAAAAGAATATCACTGGAATGAAGGTTTATGACTGGGCAAGCGCTTTAGGACCGCGTTTATATTAGAAAAGCTTTCCAGCGCTGGAGAGAGCTAAGCGGGAAGGCCTGAAAACAGATGCGGAGGCTGTTTTGATTCCGCTTCACATGTGAGTAACACTGGGTTTTGATTATCTGGAGCTGCTGTGCTGTTGGCGACTAACAACGAATATTTTGTATTTACTCTTGTGTACTGTGCATTCATTTTTTGTGCTTCCTTGTCGTTCATTCATCATCTGCACTTTATTTTTTGTGAAGCATTTTGTTGTGTGTCAGCTGTGATAAACAGACATCCACTGTCGTATTGCGTGTGTAACAGTGGCCAGATAGTGAGAGTTGTGCAGGTAAACCACTGCGCACTAAACAGATGCTAGAGAATGCGGTGTTTAACGTCATCGTTAGTACACTCGCCTCACCTGCCAGCAGCGTTCGGGCTGGGGTTCGAGACTCGGAACAGGGTGGTTAGGATTGGAGGGTGAGTTTTGGAGGCGGAGCAATGAAGAGAGGGGTGGGTTTGTTTGGGTTAAATTCAAATATCAACAATGTCCAACAGCGTTTTTGAAAATCT
The DNA here is from genome assembly GCA_003731715.1 of Anabarilius grahami. Taxonomy (NCBI): domain Eukaryota; kingdom Metazoa; phylum Chordata; class Actinopteri; order Cypriniformes; family Xenocyprididae; genus Anabarilius; species Anabarilius grahami. Next base: position 10,087,711 of record RJVU01044706.1, on the reverse strand, counting down.
ACTTATCTCATCTTTAAAGTGGATTTTTAAGTTTTGAAGAGGTTAAATTTTCTTGATTTTCTGTTTTCACAAGCATACTGTTTATCTGTCTCTTTTTTTTCTAATTACATTGTAGTGTTAATCATTGCTTACTTTGGGCAAAGATTTAATGCTTGTTATCTGTAACAAAAAGGTTACAGGTTTAATCTTGGAATGAAAATTGAAATGGCCTTGAATCAGCATTAAATTATTTAGCTTCATTCATGAAACATGATTTGTATGTGAACTGTTGAATTGAATTTGATTGAATGATGTATATACAAATGGATTCATGAAGAAATTCATTCAGCTCATGTTTCATGTACTCATTTAATCTGTGTTTTTTGTTCAATAAAAGTGCTTTGGATAAAAAAAAAAAATATATAAAAATCAACTGTTAAATGATAAGGATAAAAATAACTTACTCATGACTCAAGTGTCATATAAGACATCAAATCAATCTAAGAATTTGACATTTTTCAAATTGATTTGATGTTTTAAACAGATGGGGAAGATACATTTTTGAACTACAAAAGATTTATATAGTTCACTTATCACCCATCATGTCAATGGCATACACAAGCACATTTTGCATGATTTAAATTCTTATCAATTTGTATTTTGTGTGATATGCCATTAATATATCGTACAATACGTCTTCCCTTTAGTATACACACTCTAAAAACTGCTGGGTTAAATATGGACAAAACCAGGGATTGGGTTGTTTTCACCCAGCCATTTTTTTCAACCAATTTTGGATTTATTTTTTTAGCCAGCAATATAGTAATATAGTAAAAGGCGTGTTTTTGCTCACCCCCAAATAGGGGCAAATGTGTAGGGTATTTTAAGCTGAAACTTGACCAGACCAGAGACTTATATTACATCATGTGAAAGAGGGCATAATAGGTGCCTTTTAACCCAACCTGCTGGGTTTGTCCATATTTTACCCAGCTTGGGTTTTTTTAACCCAGCATTTTTTAGAGTGCAGTGACCCCAAAAAGTATTTGAACACTTAAGCCACACTTGAATGATGTATGAACATTGCATTATGTTGCAAAATATTGAAAAATAAAAATGTTTATTTTAAAGAAATACCGTGTAAACATTTTTCAAGCAAAACATATTAACAAATTAAAAAAAAACATAGATATATTGTTGAAAATTATGGCTAATGCAAAAATAATTGCCCTTTGATTTGATATTTTGTCTGTGAAGTTTACACATTTTTTGTACATCAGGTATTCAGAAAGTGTTCAAATATGTTTTGAGGCCTCTATACTATATATAGGGACTTTAATCTTGAGACCCAAATCTTTCTTTCTAACATGCATCCATCTCTCTCTCAGTACAATACTGAATACACGGATTATAATGAGTTCTATGACTACACAGAGGAAGTGACTGCCACTGAAAATCCCACTGACAACGTCTATACCGAGACCAAGGTAAACACTCACATCTGTATGGCCCAGGTGGATGTCAATCACTGTGGGATTCAACCCACTTTCACACTGTGTGGTCTCTGATTTATAACCCTCCTCCACTATTCTGTTGCCCTCATTCCCTTTGCCTTTCTTTCTTCTCACATACCATTACTTTTATTCATACATTCACTCAAATGCAGAGTCCAAATGTAAACTGCACGTATTATTGAGAAAATATATTGACCGTTCAACTGTTTTATATTGTGTTTTATCAAAAATAATCCTACTGTCAAAGCGACAAAATAAATGTAGCTGTTTTTTCTTGACATATTAGAAAAGCAACACAAATCATTCTATCCTATATCAATTTCCGATGACAAATGTTACACTGAGGTAAAAGTTAAAAGTGCTAGATTTTTTCATTTGTGGACAGTTTGATTTCTTTCAGAGTGATTTAAACCATCTATTATGTTGCAGTTTGTAATAAAGTTACCGGCCAGCTGTTGAAATGTATTTACTTGACAAATCCAACTTTTACTTGCAGTTGAACACTGTTCATATTTCAAATTCAGAAATAAACAACTAAGAATAAGCGGTTGTTTTTAAAATGAAGAATAAATGTTATATTTTTTCTTCATTCAGACTGATATGAATCTCTTGTGTGATGTTTACTCATAGCCCAGCACTGCTGACACGGGCGACTATTATGTTGAGCAGGACTATGGCACTGAAGCCCCTTCCGTTTCCATTCCAGCCAAAGAGGTAAAGATCTGCATGCTCTTACATTTTATTTTCCATTGTTTATTTTAAGTGTGATTCTATTCAAATATCCTTCTTTTGGTGGAGGTGATGAAATCGGATGTGCTGGCTTTATAAATAAATTTTGCACCTTATTATCTGGTAAATTAAAGTAATTGCTACATTATAGATCATATTGTTACTAAACTATGAGTGAAAAATAGAAAATCATCTGAGATGCCAACTCTACTTGAGGTCATTTATTTTGGTTTGTCTTAATTGACTGGTTGTACCTCAGTTTTATTTTTATTGGTACACAATCAAATAAAAATCTCTGTTCCATTTAATGGTTATGTTCAACTGAAAGTAGTGAAATCAGTACATTTTCCTTATTTATGTTATTTCCAAAGTTTGATGATTCTGTCACAGTCTGTTCTAAAACTTCACATAAATGAAGTCTAAATGAGGAACATCCAGCTTTAACTAGAACAGTATGTCTTGCATTTAGCGATGGCCAAATGTCTGCTTCAAATGATACACCTACATGGGCTGACACAGCCCCATAAAGCACTCCTGGTATACAATACAAAGGCAGGGGATTAACTGGAGAAATGTTAACTCCTTTTGTTCAATGCATTAAGGTCCCTAGGTGAGGAAGACTGTCATACTTAAAGCCAAAATAGCTTTCCAGTAAAAAGCCAAATGGTCTCATTCTTAGTGGAAGGCACAGGATGTACAGATGAGACATCCGTACAGCATTATCACATGATAGGCTAGCGTGGTTTGTACATTTTATTAATCGAACTGATTCAGATTTTTTTTTGATAATCTTTTTAAATAATTTTATAAATATACTAACAATCATACATAAACATTTATCAAGGATTTTTTATTTGGATTAGTTTTAGTTTCTATTCACTGCCATGGCAAAAATATTGAATGTTATTAGTTGTTTTTCATGTATGGATTCACAAAGAGTTTGTACACTTTCTGACACTTTTAAAGAAGGTCCACAAGAATGAGTTTCATTGCATCAGATATATAAATATAAACTGATCTGCATACAAATAATGCTTTTCTGAGAGCGTAATCAGATTATCAGGTGTTCTAGTGATTTTTGGTGGATGTATGCAGTCTGTCATGTGGTCATGTTGCCATATACTTTGGTCTTCATCTATTTTTATATATTATATTATATTATCATGTTATATTATGTAGCTAAACTCTGTAGGATAGTGATCCTCTATGAGCAGGATTGGACACCTCTGGTCAGGACCAAAATCCTCCCATTTAAAATTATGTTTGCCAGTGGAGTTTCACCTGTAGAGCCTCATTAAAGGAGTTTATTAGTTTAATTTGGTGTCTGCATTGACTATCTTCCTTGTTTCCTTCATTCGCTGATCTCCTGCCTCCCCTGGCTGGGCAGAATCCTACGCCAAAAGAGGAAATAGTAGACGACTACATTACAGGGATAGAAGAAGTTGGAGTGGATCCCACCATTGCCACCAACGAGAATGTGGAAATTGTGGAGTCCAAAAACACTAATGCCGCTGAAACTCAGGACTTTAAAGAATACGACATTAACGAATATGATGTAAAAGAATTAGATCCCAGCAATTATGACGATTCATTCTATGAATACAATACTAATACTAATGGAGGCAATCCCACTGGATCAACCTACGAGGAGGAGTTCGGACCAGGCCGGCCTGCGGAAACGGAGGTCACAGAGAGTAATGTGAGTTGACTTCTCCCTTCTTTATGCTGGAATCGGGTCAGTTGTGTAGCAAGCAATTGTGCTTCTAATGCTCCTAATTACTAGAAATAATGGCTATTTACCTTACTTCATTTCAGTTTGTCTGCTGACACAGCAGCACAGGAAAGTCTCTCAATTTTAGCCGTTTTGCTTGTGGTGTGTGGGAAACAGGAAATGAAATGTTAGTTGTGTGATTGCAGTGTTGATCTGATATAACTTGAGACTTATTTTCACAGTTTAACACAGACACTTGCACACAAGCACACACTGACCACAGTGGCTTTGTGCCCTTTTGCTTCATTCCTGGAGAGATATATCATCCTGGTTCAATTTATTGGATGATGCTTGTGTTAAATGGCTGTAAAAGATATTGCCAATTGACTTACCCTGTGGGTCTTATAAGTGGACATTATTGGAAAATATGGAGTTCACACTTAATTTCTAATCATCCTAAATCAAAATCACAGAAGTGTGTTCACCACTTAGCTTTATAGAGTGATGCAGACCATTTTAAGCATTAGCTGTAGTGCTTAATGTACGGTTTTACAGTTGTTTGGTCTACAGGAGTAGTACTTCCTCTGTCATTAAATTTCAGTTTGTTTTGCCTCTGTTGTAGGTTGGTGGTGGCTATGGTGGTGAGAAGGGGCAAAAAGGTGAACCTGCAGTCATTGAGCCGGTAGGTAAACTCTCTGCATGAGGCTTTTACAAGTACCAAATGAAATGCAACTACTAATAACACATCATATTTTTTCCCCCCCCAATATTGTGTCAGTTCAGAATGTGGTAGGCTGGTAATCATTATATATAAATATTATATGAACCAAAAAAAGAATTAAATATTTAAATATTAATATAAATACAAAAATATATATTCAAAAGAATAGCATTTATTTGAAATAGAAATCTTTTGTGACATTATAAATGTTTTTACTGTCACTTTTGATCAATTTGATACAATCTTGCTCAATAACAGTATTAAAATCTTACTGACCTCAATGTTTTTGAATGGTTATGTATATATATAATGGTGATATACATACATGCATATATATAAAATTGTTTTAAATGTTTTTTATTATTTATAAATAGTTATGTAGTCATGCCTCCCACCCAATTATTCTTTGTACGGGAACGGGAAGATGGTTGTAGTCCAGGAAAGAAGATTTTTACATTAGTACTTTCAAATGTCAATGTATTATATACCAGATTCTGACAGATGTTGCATCACTCACTTTTCTTGAATAGTGGAAAACAGGAGATTGGTTCAGTTGAACTAATGAGCCACATCTTTGGGTTCTTCCTCTTCGTTCTTCACTGATTTTCTTTTTATTTCTGTGCTGCTCAAACTGTGAGATTTACGGCTTGCCCAGCGTGCTACCGTACTCATGTTTTTCTTCCTCTCTCTTCTTTGATTCTTTTCAGGGGATGCTTGTAGAGGGACCCCCAGGACCACCAGGGCCCGACGTGAGTATCACCTTTTTCCACACTTTTTTCACTCATTGAGAAACTCCATAGGAAAAAACACCATTATAGAAAATGTCAGCATAGAGTTGCCGTGAGTGTTTCTGTGTGTGTTAACTTGGCTTTTTACTATTTACATGTCTTTTTGTTAGGGCCTCCCCGGCACTCCAGGTATACAAGGCTCCCCGGGCCTCCACGGAGATCCTGGTGAAAGAGTAAGTTGACGTTTCTCGAAAAAACATCCCTCATCTGTGTTACTTACTACCTCATAATGCTTGTTGTGTTGTTAAGACACCTCATTCATGTAGATACACCAGTTATATGTAACAGTAGCCCTGGCAGAACCTTTCACAGCCCTTTTTCACTTTATTAGAGAAGTTAGTAGTTTTTGACTTCCACATAAAAACAATGGTAAAGTTTACATTGGTCAAAGCTTCGATAGAATAAGCTAATGACAAGCAGAATGTCATACAGTAACTATGTGAACGAGCAGATGTGTGTATAAGAAAGACCTGGGAGACCACATTGAAACCAAATCTGCCTATAAATCCTCACACTAATAACACTTCCAGAGGAGCAGCAGACCTTATAACCTCTCATACACATTAACACATACTCATTCTCCCATTGATCCTTATGTCTGGTGCTGTTCGCACTGTTTTTCAGCATTGTAAATTCACTATGTTGATTATTGCACAGAGAATAGCTGTCCTCCATACAAACAAACAGCTGGAATTTTTTTCTCTTTACGGTGTGGAGTTGGCCTCCTCTTCTCCACCTCCCGCAGAGTTAACCCTTCCAATGCATTCTGGGAAAGACACTCCCACCTTCACTGACCTGCATCTCCCAGCACAAAGACATTTTTGTCCATGAGGGAAAGCGATTTCCCAGTCTCACTTTGATGTCCATCAGTTCCTCCTCATATGAAGCCAAACTCTGTAGCCGAAAATACATAATTAACAATGATGGCCACTTCCCTTGATGGCCTGACTCTTTTACACCACACATTCTCCTTGCTATGTATACGGAAGCACATGTGTGCTAGGTGTCAGTGTATATGTTACATAGAAGAGACGTTTGCCCAGCCTTCACAACACACACACGCACTCACACAATTACACCGTCATATGGGAACAATTTAAAGAGAGCCATCTACAAGAGGAGCGTGACATGCCTGCTAAAGAGATCTCTTTGCAAATCTACCCAGGCAGCATTCCATCAAATGTGTGCATGCATTATAGTCCTCCCCACTTTCCTTGTGGGGTGTCAGTTTCATTACGAGCACACACACAAATAAACAGCACAATGAAAGGAACTATAAACAACACAAAACATACATAAACCTCGGTATAAATATAAAACGAAATAAACCTAAGTGTATTTTTATGGGATAATGACCGGGCTTTAGTACATTAGCTATTTTTGATTCGGGTGTAAGGAACGCTGTGGAAATCTCCTGCAGTTTAGGTGCAATTTGTGAAAGCGCCACAGCATTTTTCTCTAAACAATTCAGTCAAGCTTTTGTGATTTTGTTTATGTGAACTGTTTAGGGATTTTGAGTAGATTTAGGTTACCTAACCGACAATTTAAATGATCCTACAGTATTTTTCATTTGCTTGTGTGTATTTTAAACTTCAAAGAACAGTCCTGATGCTCTTTCCATGCCTATAGTTTTCTTTTTCGTCCAGACATTTACACGTTCATTTCCCACATGCTGTATGCCTCATTTCCTTCTGCTCCCCCTCTTTCTTTTCTCTCTCTCTTCTTCTCGCAGGGTCCTCCTGGTCGTCCGGGTTTGCCAGGCGCAGATGGAGCTCCGGGGCCCTCTGGCACTATCCTCATGTTGCCGGTAAGCTCATCCAACCCATACATTTCCAATGATTCTGATTAACGAGAATATTTTCCAGGCTTTAATCTTAGAGAAACCACCAAACTTATCTCAGATCAGCTGCAAATGGCCACTTCCTCTAACATTGGACAAATTGCTGTCATTGTAAATGTCCAAGCGGGTTATGAATTGTTACAGCCCTTACCCCACCCAGTAACCCCACTGCACTCAAGCTACACCCAACCGTCTACAGTAACTCTACACAAACTGGCACTTTGCAGCCCAGATGCAAACCCATAATGACAAGACTGAGGAGGCCACTTTATATTGTAGCAACTCCAGTGGCTCCTTTAAATTCCAACATGCAGTAAAAGTACTGAAATAAACTTGCGATTTCTGTGTTTGTGGATGTTTCTCTGACAGTTCCGCGCTGGTGGAGAATCTTCAAAAGGTCCAGTGGTGACGGCACAAGAAGCTCAGGCCCAAGCCATCCTTGCCCAGGCCCGGGTGTGTACCCTTGTTCATGTTGCCTTGAATTATATATATTTTTTTATGTTTGGCTGAAATGAGTGTTAGGTGCATACAATGGACAGTATATGAGAAAGTTTAATGCGACTGTTAAAATCTAGACAGATTTATAGTTTTCATAATACTCTATGGTACATGGAAATGCACCAGTTGCCAGTAACACAACTTATGTACTCTACTGCAGTTAATGTCAGCTTTGCA
>RJVU01044706.1:10045620-10079711 GCA_003731715.1 Anabarilius grahami | reverse complement strand
GTTTTGTCCCTGCAGTTGACTATGAGGGGACCATCTGGTCCAATGGGATTGACAGGACGCTCTGGCCCTGTGGTAAGTGTCCCATCTCTAACTGACATACAGTCAAACCAAAATTTATTCAGACACCTTGAACATTTCATTCATTAATACAGTTTATTCACTATAGTTTAAAAAATGGTAATAAAATTTGAAAAGATCTCAGAGTTAAACTGTGTCAGAAAAAAATTATCTTAATTATATCAGATAACACTTAAGCAAAACATGGTCAGGTCAAAGTGTCCGAATAATTTTTATAAATTTTACTGGTAGCCCACTGTATGAAGAATCTTTGGGTATAATATGTCACAGTTTACATTTTGCTATCCTCACTTACATAAATGAACTATAGTGTCCAATGAAATGGGACACTATTACTACCCAATAGTAAAAATATATAAAAAATGTCTGAATAAGTTTTGGTTTGACTGTACATAAAATGCTCAATATTTAGGAAAACAATCAAATGCCATTAAATTATGCCTTTTCAGCAAAATAAAACAATATTACTAAATTATATTTCTAAATAGATTCACATAATTTTTTATACATTTTAACAAAATTTTGTTTTTTACCATACATTCATTCATTCATTCATTTATGCAACAAGAAATAAATATATTTCTATAAAGCAAAATATATTTATATAAAAAACATAAATGAAATAAATTGCATGAATGAATGATGTTAGATTAAAAAATATTTTAAATCAGTTGCCAATGTGTCTGTGACAGTCTAAATCTGGATTTTGTAAATCCGATTATAGCTTAAATTAGTCATGTAGTCCCAATGTAAATGAATTAATTTAACAATTTTACAAACTTTGTAAAAATATATTGCGCACAATGAACTTAAAGGATTAGTTCACTTTCAAATGAAAATTAGCCCAAGCTTTACTCACCCTCAAGCCATCCTAGGTGTATATGACTTTCTTCTTTCTGATGAACATGATCGGAGAAATATTAATGAATATCCTGACGCATCCGAGCTTTATAATGGCAGTGAGCGGGACCAATGAGTATGAGCTGAAGAGAATGCTTCCATCCACATCAATCCATCATAAACGTGTACTCCACACGGCTCCGGGGGGTTAATAAAGGCCTTATGAAGTGAAGCGATGCGTTTATAAATAAATATCCATATTTAAACAAGTTATGAAGTAAAATATCTAGCTTCTGCCAGACCGCCTGGCATCGCGTCAGTTACACTTTTTCCGTAAGTTGAATAGGGAAGGTGTAGAACATAGCATAAGCTTTGTGAACTGCAAGAGTTTTACACTTTTTCGTTGAATACGGAAGGCGGTCTGGCGGAAGCTAGGCCTTTATTAACCCCCGGAGCCATGTGGAGTATGTTTATGATGGATGGATCTGGATGGAAGCACTTTCTTGAGCTTCATACTAATTGGTCCCATTCACTGCAATTATAAAGCTCGGATGCATCAGGATATTTATTAATATTTCTCCGATTATGTTCATCAGAAAGAAGAAAAGTCATATACACCTAGGATGGCTTGAAGGTGAGGAAAGCTTGGGCTAATTTTCATTTGAAAGTGAACTAATCCTTTAAGTTGTGAACAAAAAGTTCAGGAATTGTGATGCTTGTTCAGTTTAAAAAAACGTTTTATTTATTTATTATTTTTTTGAACGTAGATGAGAAACACATATGATCCGCCTGCTGCTTAAATAAACATAATCTAAAAGCCAAATGCATGCCAAGATTTACCTTCATGAATGTATCTTTTCTTTTCCCATATCTTCCTTTTGAACCCAACTTCCTCCAGTTGACATCATCACACAAACACTGATAGTAACATATGTTACATTCATCTCGCTATGATTTAGCAGTTCTTGGGTGCTGATGTGCTTTCAGGCTGTGTGCTGTTTATTTTCACATTCCTTTCTCGAATTTCTTTTGTCATTTTTGTGTTGCTGTATTTCATCCACTTGAGATGAATCATACTAAGAATGCCCACAGAATTTCTCTCATTCTTTTCCACATCTGCCTCCAAATCAAATGCCCATTTAAAAGCAATGGCAGAGGAATGTGTTTAGGTTGCCAGCGTGTGACCCAAACACAGCTTTGCGCATATGATATTGGTGTTTAGAAAGGCGTGTGAGACGTAAAACTCATCTGTGTGTGTGTGTGTTTCAGGGTGGTCCTGGTGCACCTGGTGCTAAAGGGGAAAGTGGAGATCATGGCCCACAGGTGACTATGTCTCTTTAGACATTAGCGGCATGTTTTAACTACTTTCATTTTTGTAATTCAGATTAACAGTATAGAATCATGATCTGAGTATTCCTGAGACATTTTACCTGATAATTTTTCTAGTGTTTCATATGTATACTACTGTTCAAAAGTTTTTGAAAGAAAACTCTTATGCTCACCATATCTGTTTAATTGATCAAACAGTAATTTTAAGTATTATTATAATTTAAAATGACTGTTTTCTGTTTTAACACATTTTAAGGTGTATTTTATTCCTGTGATGGAAAAGCTGAATTTTCAGCATCATTAATCCATTCTTCAGTGTCACATGATCCTTCAGAAATCATCCTAATAGTGTATGCTGGTCAAGATACATTTATTATTATTACCAATGTTGAAAACAGTTGCGCTGCTTGATATTTCAGTGCACAGTGACAGACAAAAGAACAGCATTTATTTGAAATATAAATCTTTTGTAACATTTTAAATGTATTTATTGTCACTTTTGGTCAATTTAATGCATTCTTGATGAATAAAAGTGTTTCTTTAAAAACAAAAAAAAAAATCTTACTGAACCCAAACTGTTGAACGGTAGTGTACTTGTCACCTTGGGTTGAGGGCAATGTGTTATTATACAATAATCACATTACATAATCATAATTACTTAGCCTTATTATTAATTTAATGTGTTTTCTTAAAAAATATGATTGGAATTCCGTTTTTGGATAATTAAAGGTATATTTAAGGTGTCCTACATTGTAGGATGTTAGCAGCTGTGTAAAGCGTGTGTCATGCTTATTGGAGCGCTTTCAGCCCATCAAATTAAGTTAAAAACTTCAAAATGCTGTAAAACAAGTAAACCTAAGTGCTTCAGTGGAATCCAGTTGTTGTCATTATTTGTTGGGGATAAATGAACAGAATTAGGATGTTGCGTCAGAGATTTGCTCTGCCTCAGGCGCAGCTGCCATAAACTTTAAAGCTGTCAAAACAATTAGCTTGCGCTTTTTCGATGTATAGCTTATATGTAATTGAATGCAAATTATGTTGGGGGGATAAACACTTGTGCGCAGTAAAATAGCAGTTTTTAGTGTAAAAAACATATGCGCTTGAGAACAGAGTCTCTTTCAGCTGACAGTGAGGAACAAGTATTGAACTTTAAGTGTTACTTTACATAAAAATAACGCTGTTGGCAAACATTTTGAAGTAATTATGTTACTTTTTCTTTTTTTTTTCATTTGTCATTTAGTAGACTCTTTCATTACAGAATTTTGTGTGTTTTTTAAGGGACCAAGAGGACTTCAAGGCCCTACTGGATCACCTGGAAAAGCAGGCAAGAGGGTAAGAAAAGGAAAAAATTTGCTCATGCTGTCATTTAGTCTCTGGTCTGTTACACAACATGACATTAGTGTTGAAAATGCAAAAAGGTGACATATACATAATACATCTGCAATACTGCTGCTGAAGCACTCTGGCAAAGTGAAGCTGAAAGGCTCTACGCAAGTAGCCCACTGTTCGCTCTCCAACCGTGCACCAGATTTTCCGTGAAACTGTCTGTGTCTATTAGCCTTGACCTTAATTTACCTGTTTCAGCTTAACAGAATGACAGATGTCCGTTGGATTCGCATCCACATCTGCCAGTTTTAGTGCCAAACGTTTCTCAGATTCTCCTTTGACACAGTTTATTCACAGTTTCATTATAAATGAGTCAAATTGCCACAATAACTCAATACTCAAACAAGCTGTAGACTCAACACACCTTATTTAGGTTGTCTCTGGGTGTATTCGCTCACTTCACGTCATCTCCTGTCTCGCGTCGATTCTGCAGTTGTTTGAAACATATGTTAAGCACATTAACCTGCTCGTAGCACATACGTAGCATCAGGCTGATGATGCAACCTGGTTTTACAGGGCCGAAATGGAGCCGATGGAGCCAGAGGAATTCCTGGAGAATCAGGAGCCAAGGTAAAATCATCTCTGACTCAAAACCTCCACTTTAATAAAGTTAGCACTGATTGTGGTTTCGTAACTGATTCTTCTGTAGTGAAAAACAGTAGTGAGTGTTTGTTACTGTGTGTCTGTCATTTAATTATTGATTTTGAATTGATCAGTTAATTTGTACCCGTTAAAAAGTATTTAAAAATAATGATAAACAACAATAATAATGCAATTAATGCAATGTTTTTTTTTCATTTGTATTTACTATAATAAAATTATATGATGATTGATCATTTATTTAAATTAAAAGATGTTGTAAGATGCTCTATAATTGTTAATAAATGATAAACAAAAACATCAGTCTGATCACTTGCAGTTTAAGCCTAAAAGAGCTTCCAAATATAATGTATAATGGCTATAATTATTCATTTTATCATCAGAGATGATATTAATAATAATAAAAAACATTTAATAGAGGTTTTTTTTTATTTAGGTATCTGATACTTGGTAAAAATGAAATAAATGTATAATTACATATACCTCCTTTTTGTTGATAAAGTTTAAAGTATAATTATGTTTATAATGAATAATATTCATGATTACAAATCTTAATTTTACATGCAATTATTCGAGTTCATAGTTCATAGAAAACCCCCAGAACAGAAATAATTAACATTTATAATATTTAATAAGTGCACTAAAACAGTAAAAATTTTGCATTGTTAACTTTGTTAAAGGGTTAGTTCACCCAAAAATGAAATTTCTGTTATTAATTACTCACCCTCATGTCATTCCACACCCGTAAGACCTTCGTTCATTTTTGGAACACAAATGAAGATATTTTAGATGAAATCCGAGCACTATCTGGCCTCCGATAGACTGCAACACAATTACTTTTTGTAATTAAGTTAGTAAACATTGTTAAAATAGTCGACGTGACTACAGTGGTTCAACCTTAATGTTATGAAGCGACGAGAATAATTTTTGTGTGCAAAAACAAAACAAAAATAATGACTTTATTTAACATTTTCATCTCTACCCTGTCATTCTCCTATGCTGTTTACATTGTATAGACAGTACAGGCTTCTACATCAGAATGCCATTATTTCTTTCTGACGTAGAACCCGAAGCCTGCACTGTCTGTACAACGTAAACAGCGTAGGAGAATGACAGGGTAAAGAAGAAATTGTTGAATAAAGTCATTATTTTTATGTTTTTGCGCACAAAAAGTATTCTTGTCGCTTCATAACATTATGGTTGAACCACTGTTGTCTTTACTACTTTTCTGGACCTTGAATGTGGTAATTACATTGCTTTCTATGAAAAAAAAAAAAAAAACTCTTGGATTTCATCAAAAATATCTTAATTTGTGTTCCGAAGATGAACAAAGGTCCTAATGGTTTGTAACGACATGACGTGAGTAATTAATGACAGAAATTTCATTTTTGGGTGAACTAACGCTTTAACTTCGACAGCTCAATTGACAACTATATTCTTATTCTCATTGCGATTGCTGTCTAACAGGGGGACCGAGGATTTGATGGGCTTCCTGGCTTACCTGGTGAGAAGGGACACAGAGTAAGTGCCGAGCTATTCTTAAGAAAACCCATACTTAGTTTCCCATCATTGATGTAACAGTTGAAATGAAATTGAATCGTTCTAGACAGCAGAACGCAAGCCTGACCACCACTCGTGAGAAAAATGTCTTTTAATGCTCAATTATCAAACTTCCAGCTTGTCTCAAACAGTGCTTTATGATTATGGGAACAATTCTTGCCTGGTTTCATTTTATCCCTCAGCGGCAGTTTTCCTAAAGAAATCTACTGTATTTAGTTAGCTCCACTTAAAAATCTTCTTGTCGGCTCCTGCCAAGACCAAGACTTTTACATTATAAAAATGTTCCATGTCTGCCGCTGTACGTTTTGTTTAGCGTGTTGACAGTCAAAGTGGCAGGAGAAGTTGACCTCATTATAGTGGCGGGGGGGTTGTTTGGCGTGCTAGCGCTCCTCTGGCAAACGAAGGCTGCCCTCGCTAGGCACAGCAGAGTGTGGCTTGCTTGGCCTGGGCTGGTATAGTGAAAGAGGCTCGTAGATCATAGGGAGCTGTGTATATTTCCAGCCAGAGTGCTGTCCTCCTAATCCTGCCCTAGGTAATTACAGGCCCTGCTATGTTATAGCCTCTTCTTATAGGGATGCAGTCTTATAAATAGTGGTCATGAGCCCTAACAATGCACTGAGCCAAAAGCAGGCAGGCAGGGATGGTAATAATACATTTACTCTTTTTCTCTCTCACTGTCATTTCATTTCATGTCTTTCGTTTTCTTTTTAGGGTGAGACAGGTCCCATCGGCCTACCGGGCCCTCCAGGAGAGGACGGACCAAGGGTGCGTTTGTCCAAATGACACACCAATATGTCATTTTTATTTTGATTTGTATGTACTTGCATGAGTGTTTGCAGACACACTGGACTGCAGCGCTGTTGGCAAGCATGTTTGTGCTTTTGTCTGCAGGGCGAGGATGGTGAGATCGGACAGAGGGGAATGCCAGGAGAAAGTGTAAGCATCTTCATTTTGATGTTGGACTTTTGTATTCACTTCTCATATTTTCCCTTTAAATTATTTTAATATTTTCATGTGAACTAATCAAAGCTTAGTAGGCATAATCTTTGAAGCTTTAGCCCTGTTTTTGTATGACTGCTATCCAATATTATAAAGTAGCTTCTGTTAAACTTCTTTCAAAAACATTTAAAAATCCTACTGATGGTGCTGTATGTCTCAAAGACAAGTAATATGAGCTTTTTCATGGAGTGTTATCAATTTTTTTGTGAAATTGTGTGTATAATCCAATTAGGAAAAGTCATGAAGTGTCAACTTGATACTATCAATGTTAAGTATGTTTTCGAGATTTTTTTGGATCTCTCAGAACAGAAAATTAGGGTTAATCACCTCACTTTATGCCCAACTATAATCTCTTCCTGAGGTGTGCCCCACCCTGCTCTTTCCACCTCAAACCTCAGTATTTGTTGCTCATTGCTCATTGAGGTAATGGCTCTGTACAGGAAGGGAGCACTGCAGTTTTCTATTTTCTCCCTCTCTCTTTCTTTCTGTTTCTTATGACACACAAATGGTCTCACATATTTCACTTGCTCTTTGACTAAATACTCCATCAGCAGTGATCTAACAAATAACAGAATCAGCCCTGAAGAAGCGGAATCTAATTGGAGCGAGTCCCACAGCTGATTTAGTGAAACTTTGGGTTTACAGCAAAAACCCAATTTGCCTTTGTTTCTGTTTTACATAGTTGTTTCTAAACCATTTGGAATGAAGTTATAAAAAGCATTTTTAGGGTGTTCTTTCTTAAACGTCATGTTCTGTTATGACTGTAAAAAATATTAATTAACCTTTATCTTGCCTTTAAATAGTTTTAATTTGTTTCTTTGACTTTATCAAAACACAGTATGCCAGTATTATTGAAGTCTAGATCACAAAGTAGACACTTTAAAAAAATGTAAAAATGTGACTGACTAAAACTATGACTGAATAAAATATGCATTAAACCAAAATGGGTTACACTTTATTCTGAATGCCCACTTAAGACATTCTACTAGCTATAAGCAACTTTGCAACTACAACTAACTCTCATTGGAGTATTAGTAGACTGTAGTTTAAGGTTAGGTGTTAAGGTTTGGGTTAGTAGAACAAGTTGACGTAGTTGCAAATTACTTATAGCCAGTAGAACGACTGTTTGGGGACCATTAAAATAAAGTGTTAGGAGATATTAATATGACAGTCTAATACTCTAATGAGAGTGAGTTGACATGTACTTGCAAAGTTAGTAGTGGACCATCGAAATAAAGTGTTACCCAAAAATGTAATATTGAGTTAACTTCAACCACAACTAAAGTTCAGCTAAATGTTTCATTGTCCCTCCCACTTTAAAAAATAAATTAAAATGTATTGTACAAGTATATGACTCATCAATGATCATTGTTTTAATGACTTTATAATATAATTATAATCATAAAGTATATATATATCAGAAATGCCTAAACCAAAAAGCCAAAGTTGGTCCATGATTCCCTTTTGATTTTGGCTGACCATGCCATATCTCAAGAGGGGGTAAGAGGGAGTCTTTTTTTAATGTAAATTTGCATATAATGCAACACTTACTCTCAGCCCACAGTCCTCAGTCAAGTCTGAATTTGGCTCTTCATATTAGAAAGCTCGGGCATCTCACATTAATATGGTACTTGTCAGTGTTGGGAAAGGTTACTTGCATTGCTTGGTTACTTTTTATGGAAAGTTATGTTACGTTACTTTTGCATTACTTTTTCTTACCTGGGCTGGGCTTGCTTGTTTGTTTTTTAATAACAACAACAAAGGAAATGCAAATTCACTCCTGTACAGTAGAGGGCGCAGCTCAAACAAACCTTTCAGCTGTGCTGCCATTCTAGATTACAGAAGAATAGAACACAGGAGAAAAAACCCTATATTCAGCAATTTTTTATTTTTTTTTATTTTTGTGGAATACTGAATGAGCAATTTGAGCAAGTGAAATGAGTAAATGCATATTCACATTTAGTCTAGAGCGACAATAACCATCATGTTCACACAGCGCACACAACACCTCTGCACCTCAATCGCGATTTCTCTCAACGGAAATGAGAGGTGCCAGTCAATATAAATGGGAAAACAAAGAAACTTGCATTACTTATTTGAAAAATTAACTCAGATATTTAATTGTAAATTTGAAAAGTAATGTGTTACTTCACTAGTTACTTGAAAAAAGTAATCTGATTATGTAACTCTCATTACACATTACTACATATTAACAGTGCTGGTTGTAACTCTAAATAAAACACACATGTAGAAGGATGTCCATGCTCCATATTCTCTCCATCAAGGGTACTTTGGCCTGGAAAAGTTTGAAGACCTCTTTCTATTCAGTACAATGGAGTAATGAATTCTCATGACATGTTCTTTTTGTTGATCATCAGGGTCCAAGAGGACTGCTGGGCCCCAGAGGATCTCCTGGTACCGCTGGACAGCGTGTATGTACCACCACACTTTCTTAATTACAACTATCCAAATAGTATGAAAGTCACAACTAGACACTACTTTTTTTACAAATGCAGGGTCTTTCTGGATTGGACGGACCACCTGGCCCTAAAGGAAATATGGTAAGGATTTCCTCTCCCCTTCTTTATTAGTGTTGTTATCACAGAATAGAGAGCCTCTTCTGAGCTTTAGGCCCCATGAAGGAGTTTCCTGGTTAATTGTCCTTTACTGACAACCTCTGACCTCTCTAAAACATACAGTATGTGTTGTCCAGAGCAAGGGTCACATCTAAATAAGGCTATTAGATAAGAGAAACACAGTAGGCCTGGCAGGAGAGAGCTAATGTCACCATTACTGTAGCAGAAGTAGGTGATCTTTGACCTGGAGGGGCTGAAATTAACAAGAAATGAAGTCTGTCACTAAAATATGCAAGACAGGAAGTGTAGGATTCATCTAAGGGCTGTGTTTGAAATCACCTCCTATACCCTCATTCACTATTCCCTACATTACTCCACTAATATAGTTCACTTGAGGGAGTGAATAAAAACCAGCGAGCGAATTCGGAAACTGAGTGTGCCAGAAGGGCTACCGATTTGTATAATTTGTGCTTACTAATCAATTAAAAAGGAGTTTATACCTGTAAGATATTACACTGTGCCCACATTGGATCAGCGGTTTGAAAAATGGATGGATGGATAATTCAGCTGCAGGCGCCACCTACTGGTTAGATGCGGGAATTCATTCAGCATGACCCTCACAGTGCATTATGGGTGTTGTCTAGCCGTTGAGTGTACATCAGTTGTACACTCATTATTGTGGTCAGTGGCGTAGTAGACAGGCACACAGGGCACGCATTGCGGGGGGGCCCCGTGATAACCCACCATGCTTTGTTGCGTCGATTATGTTTCGCCAGTAGCCGTAGATATTGTCAAAAGCATCACGTATTGGCGATATTAAATTTGGCATTTCCATTTAATGTAGGCCTGCTATATTCTTCTTATTTTGGATTGTAAGGGGGGTTTTGGACTTGAACTAACTTGATAAATAAATGTGTTTTATTTTATTTTTAATAAATGTATTTATTAAAAATAAATCTAAATCTATTTTAGAAATAATTTGAATTGACAAAAAGCACCAACACTGAATTAACTAATAAATCATCATATCAGTGCCTTAACTGTGTTAATATTAATCTCATGATTAGGTCTTGTCTCGCTTTATTAACGTAGCTCACAGTTATGCATCACTATTCAATATACACAAGTGTTGGTCCAATTTCTTAGCTAATCCACCCTAGTTAGGTTCCACTGAAGTTCATTTCAATAAAAAAAAAAATGAAAAATTTTATTTTAAATTTAAAAAATTTGACACTTTGAGCACTGTTGAGTGGATTTGTAAACACCTCTGATTGGCCTTTGTGTTTACTGCTCATCGGATATGTCTGTGATTGGCTTCAATGATCAACGCTGTAATAACGTTGTAAATAGTCATCAATGAAGCTCTTCACCGAGCGCTTACACAGATACACACGGGAGCGTTTGAAAGCAGGCATCTATCGCGGACCAGTCCGCTGTTAGACGCCTGCTTTCAAACGCTCCTGCTCCCACTTTCAAAACGCTTACAAATTCCGTGTGCTTTCAAACGCTGCCATGCGTTGATCATTCTAGCCAATCACAGACATATCCAATGAGCGTGTCAACACAATGGCCAATCAGAGGTGTTTACAAATCCACTCAACAGCACTCTTTTTAAAATTTCAGTACCAATAGTTACCGAAATTGACACCTCTATTGCAAAGTTACTTAAAGTTAGTAAAATGTTTAAAGTAGACCATCAAAATAAAGTGTTACCAATTTTTTTTATTGTCTTATTTTAGCAGCATTTCTTTCACTCATGGTTTCACTACAATGGCTTTTCTCACTATGTGCATCTCCATGTCTCTTCTTCTTTGCCAGTGGTTTAAAGCTTATATAATAGATTTTATTACAGTAGACTGTGCAATTTAAGAAGGAAGGCCAATGGAAAAAGATGGATTTGCAATTTACATATGTCTGTTGTTCAACATAGTATTTATGGAGTTTGAGGTATTGGGGCTGTTTTTCATATCTATATAAAATGTCATAGGCTTCCTGGAGCAGTGAAGTGCAGGAAGTATAATAGTGATGTCTGCTAAAATGTTCCTTTTATATGTTGTTACAGGGTCCTCAAGGAGAGCCTGGACCCCCTGGGCAACAGGGTAACACTGGTCCACATGTATGTATCAGTCAATCGAACACCTCTTGTCAGTCTGCTCTTTTTCTTTTTCTGTCTTTCTCCCAGACAACCCTAAATCACTTCCCACATACCATGAAATCATCTTTTTTGTGGCTTTTAGCCTTTGTCTGTTAGATTTTAGGTCATCTATACACCTGTGTGCTCCTAAAAGCTGACAAAAACTTTTTGTAGATATACGTACAACAACTTTCAAAAAATGGGGTCAGTAAGTCTTTTATTCAGCAATTAAAATACATTTTAATTATAAAAATTTAAAGGTTTCTATTTCAAATACAGTACATACTGTTCTTTCTAATTTTCCATTGATTATAGAATTATGAAAAAATGTATCATGGTTATTACAAAAATATTGAGCAGCACAACTGTTTTCAACATTGATATTAATAAGAAATGTTTCTTGAGCTGCAAATCAGCATTAGGATGATTTCTGAAGGATCGTGTGACTGAAGACTGGAGTAATGATGCTGAAAATTCAGCTTTGACATCTCAGGAATAAATTACATTATAAAATATATATAATATTTATGTTTTATGTAACAATACTATTGTTTTACTAATTCCTTGGTGACTCCAAACTTTTGAACGGTAATGTAAATGGACCAAAAACATGGATTTTTTATTCCAATCAGATGCTCTCTAGAATAGAAAGTCCCTCCCCTAATACCACCCACAACTGACTAGCAAGTAGCAAATCATGTTCATAGGTGTGATGTACAGTAGCTATAGCCTTTTGGCTAGTTTAAAAGAAAAAAGGTGACCACCCCTTTTATATCTCCCACCCAATCTTCCTATTTCAATTGGAAATACTTCAACTCAGGAAAGGAAAACACATGTTTAATGATTTAATGGGGTCATTAATTCTCCTGAATTCCCTTTTTCTGCTCTTTTTTCACTTGTTTTCAGTTAAATGTGTAGCCTGATGAACTGTCATTGAAAGACTTAGACAGAAAAAACAATGAAAACTGGTAGATCCATTCATCTAAATCCACATCCAGACTCCATAAGTTTGTAATGTGCCTTATAAATTCTCACGCACAGACACACAAATAATGTATCCTGTTTGACATTCTTTCTTAGATTTGACTGAGAGGTGCTCAAACTGATTTTTCCAATCTAAACTTTACTATCAGATTTCCCCTGAAGACTCCATGTTGTACTGTCTGACTTTTGAAATCTTGTCTTGCAGGGTCTGCCTGGTCCTCAAGGCCCGATTGGTCCACCTGGAGAGAAAGTGAGTGAATAAGAGCTGTTCGCCCCAGCAGCCATCGTCTTTGTTATTACAGGCGGCGTTTTTCTGCCCTAACCCTATAAACGATTCAACAGACTCCTCGGTTTCCGAGCTGTAGGTTGCCTTCAGATCACTGCTGACTTGAGAAAAACCACACGCGCACACGCACACGCACACACACACACCTCAAGACTCGCTAATGCTTCAACAAGCAAGAGATATGCTTACACACAAAACTGTCATTGGTTAGTCTTTCAGACAAGCATTTTGTCAGGGCTCCTGGAAGGAGGCCAGAGAGTCTGAAATGTGACTCCAGAAGTGGTGGAGTGTTTCCAGATGTACCATATGATTAGACCTCTTCCTTACCAAGAGGAAAAAGATGATAATGAAGTGCTTTAGGATTGAACTGCTTATAAAGGTTGCCCAGCGTATCACTTGGGCACACCAGTAATCACAGCCTTAATTATGTATGTTTGTCCTCCCTCTTCTCTTTCTTCCATCTTTTCTCACTTATCCTCTTGCTTTCTTTCTCTCTCATAGGGTCCCGGTGGAAAACAGGGGCTCCATGGGCTGGCTGGGGCTGATGGGCCTCCTGTAAGTGGATTTTTCTTAAATTCATATTCTCCCCTCCCTAATTCTGTACGTTCATATCAAAAATACTTTGCATCATCACACATCATTAGCCATTAACCAGCTTGATGATTATCCTGGCTTGAGGGGAATATGTATTTTATTCACACAATTTAGAATTAAAGAATTGGCTCCATTTCAATTCATGCATTGAAAATTTAATTTGGAATGACAGGAAGTAGAATTCACTGAACTGCAGTTCAGAGAAATTCAACACAGACACGGCAGAGGACATTCATCAAAATAAGCAAAACCAGAGAACTTCTTTGTTTTCACTCTTATAGCTTGTTTCATGTGGACTCCATTTTGAAGACTTTAAATAAAGCATTCTGGGAAATTAAATATTTTTCTGCTGTGGTCCATGAAATTCTATTGGCCTTTTTATTTATATATATATATATATAGTATTTATAATATTGATGTAGATGTCATTGATTATTAATAACTAATATCTAATATGTATAGAATAAAAATGTTTATCATCATTGTCATATCATAAATCATTTTTTATGTTGTTAATATGTATTGTTAATTTTGGAAGAAATATTGTATGGTAATACATAAAATATTGCTAATATTTATTAAAATAACATTCCAATAAACGCAATATATATATATATATTATTGTATTGTGTTTATTGGAATGTTATTTCAATAAATATTAGTAATATTTTATGTAATATTTATAATAAAAACATATGAATAATATAACATCTCACCAATAAAAAAAAAAACTGTTTGGGGTTGGTAAGATTTTTTTATGTTCCTGAAAAAATTCTCTTATGCTACATTTATTTTACTGAAAATATACAGTAGTAAAAATAATATTGATATTAATATAGAATAAAAGGTTTCTAAATTATACGAAATCATTTTTTATGTTATTAATATGTATTGTTAATTTTGGAAGAAATATTGTGTGGTAATACATAAAATATTGCTAATATTTATTAAAATGACATTCCAATAAACACTATATATATATATATTATTGTATTGTGTTTATTGGAATGTTATTTCAATAAATATTAGTAATATTTTATGTAATATTTATAATGAAAACATATGAATAATATAACATCTCACCAATAAAAAAACCTGTTTGGGGTTGGTAAGATTTTTTTATGTTCCTGAAGAAATTCTCTTATGCTACATTTATTTTACTGAAAATATACAGTAGTAAAAATAATATTGCCAAATATTATTACAATTTAAAATTGCAGAATTTTCAGCATCATTTCTCCGGTCTTCAGTGTCACATTATTCTTCAGAAATCATTCTAATATGCTGATCTGATGCTCAAGAAACATTTCCTATTATTATCAATGTTGAAAACCATGATCATTTTTCCCAGTATTTTTGGATGAATAGAAAGTTCAAAAGTACAGCATTTTTTAACAATATAAATCTTTTACTGTCACTTTTGAGTTGTTCTGATGATCATTTTAATTAATTTAACTTGCTGAATGAAAGTTTTAAAAAAACTTACCGACTTCAGACAATAGTGTATGTTGGTTATGATGACATATTTATCATGAGAATTTCAATTTGTAAATGGCATTTAATTCCATTTTAATTCTACTTTCAAATTTCAGTTAAAATTCAGTTCTGAGAAAATTTAGGTTCTACACTGGAACAATCATAACACTGGCATTTTTAATGCTATTCATACTGCATATTACTGTACACTGAACCCACAAGACCATACTCAGCTGCATCTGCCTCACATTACTTTCAGACTTTGAGTGAAGATGTTTTTGTTTGTAATCCTTGCACAGGGTCATCCTGGGAAAGAGGGTCCTCCCGGGGAGAAAGGAGCAGCTGTGAGTGTATTTTTAGTTTGTCTTTAAATGATTTGTCACTCTGAGTTTCAGTTATTGACCACATTTCAAGTGCAAAACCACTAAATGCCTTTAAGGTGCTATTTTGCAGCTGTCTGAAAGCTCAGTAACAAAATTAAAGCCATTTAATGTGTGGCCCCTTTAGAAGTTTAAAACCTAATTCCCCTCTGTTAATCCTGATTGATTTATTGTTATTATATTTACTCTCTTCCTATAGGGCCACCTAGGTCCCCAGGGGTCCATTGGCTATCCCGGCCCCCGAGGTGTGAAGGTAAACAGTCTTGATTTTCGTCATCTCACTTATTCTTTATTATCAACATGATGTGCTTTTACTCTATCTATTAGAGCCTCTATTCATTGTTTTCTATCCATTTAGGGTGCCGAGGGCATTCGTGGCTTGAAGGGCGGCAAAGGCGAGAAGGTAAGCAAATTACCCTGTCCTCTGTCTCCAGCCTCTTAAATGAGGCACACAGATGAAAGAACAATAGCTAAATGGCAATTTCAATGACTATCTGCACCAAAATGGCCTTATTAGTTGTCATGAGTGTGTGGTGTACTGCAAAATCACCTATGACTGGACTCATAAGCAGGGAAAAAAAAAAAAAAAACGATTGTAGAATTGTCTTTATAATATGTGCTAATTATTGTTTTGAATATGTGAAATGTTGTGACTTGATCTGCTTTAGGCTGTATCCTCTGCAGTGGCCACCAAGTGTCAGTGTTTCATTTGGAAAGAGTCAAGAATTTTATGAGTCTAAAATGTATCATTATTGATATGTAATAATATGCTCAACATTTAAAATGAAAGAACACTTCTGAAATAACATTGTTAAATTAACATTTTGACAATCTTAGATATGATTTAATTACTGTCTAAACTAGCATGAACCAGCAAGTTATACAATGGCCACTAGGTGCCAGCATTTAGCCATTATGTTCTTGTAGTGTATTTGAAATAAGATTCTTAATAGATCTATCTATCTATCTATCTATCTATCTATCTATCTATCTATCTATCTATCTATCTATCTATCTATCTATCTATCTATCTATCTATCTATCTATCTAATCTATCTATCTATCTGAACTTAAATAAGTTTAGTTTACCCACATAAATTATAAGTCCGACTGATTTCAGGGAGAAGATGGTTTTCCTGGGTTCAAGGGTGACATGGGCCTCAAGGGTGACAAGGTGAGTAACAACTTTTCTTAATTAATTTCAGTTACATTTAATTTTAATCAGCACTCATAACCACTCATCTTTTGTTTGAGATGAGTTTTACCCATTTTGTTTGTTATGAAACTAGTATAATCTATTGTTGCTGGTGTTCAGGGAGAGGGTGGTGTTTTGGGTCCCAGAGGAGAAGACGGACCAGAGGGGCCCAAAGGTAAATCAGGTCCCACCGGAGAGGCTGGTCCTATGGGCACGGCAGGAGAGAAGGTCAGTTTTAAACTCATTATGTTGAATATAATGGCAAAGTACTTCAAATGACCAGCCCTGGAAAAATCAGCACTAGGGTTTTTGGGGAACTTAAGAGTCTGTCGGGGATTATTAATAGATGTGTGAATTAAAACTTCAATTTACACTGAACTCATAACTCATAAATTGATTCTGAACCCCGGTTCTAAAGGGCAGCCAAATACTCCATTAAAGCTCCCATATGTTTTTGCAGTTTGTGCAAATTAATTGTTACTGTATAGGGCCTGATGATTGTTTAAAAACTCCAAATGAAAATGTGCAGACCTAAAGTGTATTCTTATTTCTGTTTTTAGGGAAAACTTGGTGTTCCAGGTTTGCCTGGATACCCAGGAAGACAAGGTCCTAAGGTTAGTGCTGACAAGTTTCATGTTGTGGCTTTATCATCTTTTCATAAGTAATTTTTGTATATTTTTTCAAAGTATCTATCTCTAGGTCATTATTTACCAACAAAAGCAATCAAACAATTAGACATTAAACTTTAATGAAGCTGTAAATTTATCATTTATCATAAACAGTGCCACTGTCAGTATTGTTTTGTATTTATATTTCACCTAGTGATGCATTTGACATGCAAGGCCTGCTTTTCTCTGATAGCCTGTGTTAACAGAGTTAATAGGATAAACTCATTCTCCATGACACTGACTGCTTTATCTCTCAGCCACCCAGCATGCAGGCCTGTGAACAGCCCAGGACTATGTAGACACAGTTTGTGTTTTGATGTTTGTCAGCTTATTCAGTCAGTTCAGCCTACTAACATCGACAAAATTATCATTTGGTTCAGTCTACAGACAGGTCCACTCAAATAGCTTGAATTCCCTGGTATTTATTGAGAATTTATTTATACTGAGAATTACAGTAATAACAAAGTTTTGGAGAAGGCAAGATTCTCCAGTTTGAAGTGATTGGTTGGATTTACTTTCTAAAGTACACTCAATGGAGAGGATAACATATGAAATTAAGAGCAAAAGTATACATTTTGAAAAGATTTGGGCACCATTAAAATTAAAGTATATATTATACAAAAATAAAGGAATGCATATTTTATTTACCTTCTTGTATAATTATGCCTCCCTTTTAACTTGATTATTACTATTAATATTATTTTTATTTATTTATTTATTTTTTACTTATTTAATATTACTATTAATTGATGTTTAAATAATACTATTTGAATTACTTATTAGGAATTAGGTGTCATTATAAGATTTTGAAATGAATATGTGAATGTTAATTTTTTTGTTTATGTGTGTATATTTCTTTAATATATATTTATTTTTTGTGTTGGTGATGGGTATTATCACAAAAGAAAAAGGAAGAAAAAGTAGAATGAAAAATGAGGAATAACTATTGGTAAAAACTGTTATGTGTTTAAAGGAGATGTTTATTGGTATAATTGTATTGAATACGCTTGAATTGAAAAACATAATAAGGTATAAAAAAAATAATAAAGTTACTTTTTAAAACTGACAATTTAATAATATTTATAATAATATTTGTATTATTTACATCCTTAATAAAATCCTTAGTAAATCTCAAAATCAATATCCAGTTTCATGCTGTAAATTATAATGTCCTGATGATAAATTTGGTCAAATGGCTCAGTCTGTTGTGATTGGTCTACCGTTTACTGTGTGTGTCAGAAACGAAACACTCATTACCATATCTGAATTTCAGCTGCAAAAGCTTCCTCAGCACTCGTTCACACGGTGATATGAAAAGAAATAATGACGTCGGTTTTACCATATCAATATGAGCCATAGCCCTCATGCTTTGGAAGTGCATCAAAGTGGATTTGCTCTCGCAGCACAGAAAACAGTGCCTTCTTGACATATCAACAACACAAATTAAACTTTTTAAGGCCTCAGCTGCAACTATAGCATTTGAGGGCGGGTCAAAGTAGACGTTGTTTGCGGGCAGCCAATGAAGACCGTTAGGCTGGCATTATGCAAACTTGTTACAAACCTACGTAGGTTCGTGCTGGAAGTTTAAAAAGATATATTAGATATCTTAATACATCAACTGGAAAAAGTTAAAGGCATGGTGCATAGTAATTAGCATTGACTTTCATTTGGGATGGGACATTGCTGTTGGTCCGCTCCACTCGCATCCCCCTCAGGTTTTTGTGTGTGTGTATTTGCAGTTGTCTGTTTGATTTGCTCCATTATCTTGTGCAGGCGACCATCATGTGGAGTAAATTACTGATGCGTATCCATTGTGCATGGGCCGCTTCCCCTTCTTTGCCTGCCAAAATAATTCGACCTTCAGTTTCATCTCCTGTCCTTGTGCTAACAAGCGCACGCCGCTCATGTTTATCAACTCCAAAAGCTTGCCCTCTGAGTATCACTCACATAACATTAGCATTAGCAGTAATGTTGTTGAATTATTCCTCAAGGACATCCTCTGTGTCAACACTGCTTCACTTTTGCTCAAAGATTAAAGTTTTTTGGCATGTTTAAATGGTTGGAACGAATATTGGATACTTCTGAAGTGAAGTGAGGGTGTCATTTATGCTGTGTAGCTGAAAACTACTCCCCTCAATGTGCCTAATAACCTGTCTCCATCTACAGGGCTCTACTGGTTTCAGTGGCTTCCCTGGAGCCAATGGTGAGAAGGGAGGAAGGGTACGTATGAGGTCTATTTTTGATTTTAATATAAAATTAGATTTCTTTTAGCATGCTACAGTCTGATAAGGGCCATTTCTATCGTACTTCTCTGGTTCTGATTGCAAACAACCTATACCAGAAGTTGATTAGTCTTAGAGCTCACAGTTATTGTAATGTTAGGGTTGTAATTAGCTTTCCTGTAGCTCAGTGGTTAGAGCATGGCACTAGCAATGCCAAGGTCATGGGTTCGATCCCAGGGATTGCACATACTCANTGATAAGGGCCATTTCTATCGTACTTCTCTGGTTCTGATTGCAAACAACCTATACCAGAAGTTGATTAGTCTTAGAGCTCACAGTTATTGTAATGTTAGGGTTGTAATTCTATAGGTTGGTTTTGTTTCTTAGGGTATCGCTGGTAAAGCAGGTCCAAGAGGACAAAGAGGTCCAACGGTATGTAAATGAACAAGTTTGAATCTTTTCAGTAGAAAAGAACACTTTTGTCCACATACACTAATGATGCACAAGGCTTATCGCTAATAGCTTTTGGTCTCTTGCTCTCAGGGACCCCGTGGTGGAAGAGGTGCCAGAGGTCCAACAGGAAAACCTGGACCAAAGGTCAGGCTTCATCAGTCCTGATTCAGCTAACTCAAAAAGTTAATTCTATTTACGAATGCTTTCTTGTAACGGGCACCTTTGTTTCTGTTTAGGGAACATCAGGAAATGATGGACCATCTGGTGGCCCAGGAGAGAGGGTAAGTAAAGGTTGAATTATTGCTCCAGTTCAGTTGTATTAATCGACTACTTACATTTCCCTTATTTTTTTTTTTTCATGTTTTAGGGACCCCAAGGACCTCAGGGCCCTGTTGGATTACCAGGCCCTAAAGGCCCACCTGTATGTGGTTTTGTCAATTTCATATGCTTTTGAGTTATTCTAAGTTATTCTACTCTTTGACTCACATTAGGATGGAAGCCCATTTCCGCCACTTATGAAAATAAATCATGCTTTGGTAAATCATAATTCATATAAATTACATTTTATGTCATAGTTAAGAGTCCTAATTTATGACAAAAATAAATTCTTAATTATGTCAAGTTGAAATCATAACTATGACTTTTAATGTCATAATTATCTCATAATTTTGTCTTTTTATCTCATAATTATGACTTGTCTCATAATTTCAACTTTTATATCATAATTATGATTTACTAAAAACTTGCTGTTGTTTTTTCTTATGTGGCCAAAATAGACTTCCATACATTAGACTGTCTATTCATTCATTCATTAACCATTTCAGTATTATCCGGTGTATGGTGATTCTATGGGTCATCTCTTGCCAAATGCGAGAGACTGTCCATGAATTTTCTTGACAATTATTTTTCCAGGGTCTTTCCCCAACCCTCCCATTATATTGCTTGGGACTCACACACGCATTCACACCTATTAGCAATTTAGTACCTCAAGTTCACCTATACTACATGTTTTTGGATTGTGGGTAAAACGGGAGCATCCAGAGGAAACCCATGCAGACACAGGGAGAACATGCAAACTCCACACAGAAAGGACTCCTGGCTCAGCTCAGCTAGACTGTCTATACTCTAGCTGAAATAACATGTCTAACTGTAACAGTTAAACCACAAAACCTGAAAGAATGTTAACCACAAGTCTATAAGTCTATCATATAATAATCCATGTTTTAATCTCAGTTTCAATTTTGTAATACCCTCAGGGGCCTGCTGGAAAGGACGGATTGCCTGGTCACCCTGGACAGCGAGGAGAGACTGTGAGTATAATTTTGTCTTTATATGTGTTTTTTCTGTCTCTGGAGTAAAGAGGAAGAAATGTTGTGGATAGTGTTTTTATGGTGTATTACCTTTTAGCTGCCGACAGTGTCAAGGCTCTACCCTGTTCTTGGCAGGTCTATCTATCTATCTGTTTCTAATTAAGAATGTCCAAGAGATGGACTGCTAAAAAGAGAAACTCATTTTATATTGAATGTCTCTCAAGATAAAAACACTGCACTTGGCTTTCACTGATTTAGTGGATGTAATGGAAAAAATAGAAAGAAAAAAAAAGACATTTCAGAGACTGGATTTGTACAGTTTAGTGATATTTACAATCCAAGATTACTTCCATATTATATCCATGTGATAACTAGGATAAATTGCATTTACTCTCTCACAATGACTGATTATTCTCACCACAGGGTTTCCAAGGAAAGACTGGACCTCCTGGACCTGGAGGTGTTGTTGGCCCACAGGTGAGCTTTAGCAGTTATTGTTTTTTTTTAAGCAGGAAAAAAATACCAACACATTTCTCTAATACAACATCTCCTGAAGTTAGCCAGAAGCATAATTTTATAACTGTTTGAATTGGAATTTAAAGGGCTCTACTGGAGAAACTGGTCCTGTTGGAGAGAGAGGACATCCTGGATCACCAGGGCCCCCTGGAGAGCAAGGTCTTCCCGGAGCTGCTGGCAAAGAAGGTGGAAAGGTATGGTTTGCTAAACATGTTCACTTCAGATCATTCAAGGGTAATAATTGGGAAGAATTCACATAATTTTCAGTCCAATTTCATTATGTGTAGCTGGCAGAAAATACCTGCAAATAGCAGCTGTGGAGGTTGTTGTTTTTAAGTTAGAGGACTAAATCTCATTGTCTCTGTCCTTGAAGGGTGATCCAGGTCCTCAGGGGATTTCTGGGAAACCTGGACCTGCCGGATTGAAAGGGTTCCCAGGACAAAGGGGGCTTCCTGGCGCAGCGGTAAGAACAAACGAGTTAATGTCATGTGCCCCACCAAATGGCCATTAGCTGCTTAACCGCCTGCTGTTCATGCAAATGCTCACACTGAATGAGTGCCTCAGGAAAGGGTATAGTCCTAACTATAAGACTGAGGCTTATGGAGATTAACTGAAATATTTAACATGCATTAAGACATTCAGTAAGTTTTTGAAACACATTTTGCATAGAAATTCCACTGTATTGCAGTCTACAATAAAATAATATGTAAAATGATGATTTTGATTTCAGATAGACTTTCATGCAATAGGCTAAAAATGTATTGGAAAGAAATACTTGTGTACCAACATAATCTCTTGATGCAGATGCATTTTAGTCAAAGAATTTATTTTTGAAGTGTTTCAAATATCTAGTGAGATTCTGGCCGCTTCAGGACACCAAAAGTGCATGAGGTGCTCAAATGATATATTGCACTGTCCTAAAGAAAAATGCTAACATGTATCTCACATTCAGTCAGTTTCAGAGATTCAGTTTGACATATTTATTGTCTCTCTGATGTGGTACTCTGTGGGCCTGTAAATGACTTTTGCATAACAAACTGCCTCAGTCGGGCAACTCAAAAGAAATGTATGTCATAGGGACTTTGGATACTAGTTTTTCTTCATTAAGAGTATTTAAACTGTGGGACTGAATATAATCAAAAAGTTTTGTTTTTAGTTTATGAAATAGCATCTGCCTTCTTGATAAATTTTAGTCTCCACTAGTTATATATTTCATGACTCAATTGTTGCTGAAAGTCACATTTGAAACATAAAGCCAGTATGATTTCAATAAACAACAGTTGAATTTGCCATCACTTGTTGTTCTGATGTTCACTTTTAGCTGGTTCATATGTTTTTCATGACTCAGATTATGACTTGATGGGAGGAGAGTGTCATTGGCGTCACATAACAATGCACTGCCAGTGCTTGGTTTCTGATGTAGGAAATAGGGAGATTGCCAGTTTAATAAACACTCTGGGCTGTATTTTTGAAGAGTCATGTAGTACAAACATCTGCTATATATTGGCACAAACACATTCAAGCACACAGAGAAACACAGATGCCACTTTGACAGATTCTGAAGTACAGCATTCATTAGAGAATTAAACCTCTCTCTCTCCCTCTTTCACAGGGTCCATCTGGTCTGAAGGGAGGCGAGGGTCCACAGGGCCCACCTGGCCCCATTGTAAGTACCTGTGTTACCATGGAAACTCTGTCACTGCAAATGATCAATCTGCAAGCTTTGCCTCTATTAGTGAAGTGACATCAGGCAAATTCTGGACCAGGCACAGTCAGCAGGTGGTGAATTTAATGACCAGTAATGTTGTCACTGAGAGCCCAGTTTGGTGTGTGATCTGATCCCACGCAGTCTGATCACGCTGAATGAGTCAGGCCTAATCAGTGAGTTCGTCACTTTGTCTGTAATTGCATTTGAATCATACATGAAATATGATCAGAGATTCAGACCTGTAGTCAGTACCGCGGATACTGTATGTGCATGTGCTCTCTGTGAAGTGCATATTAATGCGGCCACTGTACACGTTAAAGCAATCAAATGCCCTTCGGTCAAAATGGCCATCTTGGCAGGATATTGATGAAACCCTTATAATACGTTTCGTGTCGGAATATTGGACCAATGTATTAGGCCTTGCAATGTAAATGCAGCCTAAGCCTAATCTAGACCTGGTGCTGTATACAATGGTGTTAATATATAATACAGTACAATACAAATAATAATATAATACAAAAAAATATTTCTTTGAAAAAAAAAATTCAAAGAACTTATTTGAGAAATATTTTATATTATTATTAATTGTTATTATTTTTATTATTAAAATTATTATTATTATTATTATTATTATTATTAATATTTAAAATCTGATATTAAGTGTAATATATACTGTATATACTGTATATAAAATTCATACACTTAATATATATTAAGTGGTTTAATAAGCTGCAGTCTGTAAGTTTTCTCTTTTTGAAACCTGCAATTGCAGTTATTTATGGAATTATCATCTTTACGTGAGTTGTGCATCGGCATGGCTCCTCAGTGCAGATTAATCTAATGTTTGCATGACTACGTGTTTTAAGTGTGTATTAGCGTTACCTGTAGATTTCAATTTCTGTAGCCACTCCGCAGTCCGAAGTCTTTTACTTTTGACTGTGGCTGAATCTCCAGTTGTCACTCACTGATGATTGTCATTTGAACCTTTCTGGATTACAATCCGCCATCAAAATTATAAGTTTAATTAATGCAGATGTTGTGAGAAAAGGCTATAAATGATCCGTCATATAGCCTACTAGCTGGGACTCCTTCTTTATGTAAATAGACGTGACGTAATGACGCAAAGACAAACGGCGGCATGCTCGAATGTCCCGCGGAAACCCACCAGCACCACCCGAATTATAAAACATTATTACAAGCTTACCGTTGTGAATTGGGCTAAGGTTAGGAGATTATGGTTATGTACTTGCTCAAAAATTGATTTTGGATCATTTTTAACCAAAAAAAGTTACGGACTGCAGCTTTAAAGTATACTTTAACAATTATATAATACTTTAGGTTTTAATAAATTAAAGAACTGTGTTCAATAGTAACTATTAAATATTTCTACGGTTTTGAAAGAAGGATTGAGAGTCATGCTTGTTTCACTGTTATTGCTATTGATTATTGAATTTTGGTATGGTGACAACCCTATAATTATATAGAATGTAGAATAAAATAGAACTGCATTCTGCATAGCAGTAACATCCTCCCATTAAAGTAACTGCTGTCTGTCTTCTCTCATAGTGCAGCGAAGGCGCAGCAGTATAGCTTAAAACCGTCAAAGCTTCAGCTGTGCGCTATGTGAAGCCCCTTTCAGCTTGAGAAAGATTGGTGTAGGGATTCATTGTCCATCGCATCTGTAGAGCCCAGCAAGAAAAATCTCTGAAATCAGAAGGGTTTTGAGTCAGTGGCCCACCCACGCCAATCAGCGATCTTATCTTTGCCTAAATAGACCTCCCGCAGGTGCCTGAATTGAGTCACCGGCAGCAGAGTACAACTTCTGAGAAGTTTCTAACAAAGGATTGAGTCAGTTTGCACAGTGTGTTTTCCAAGATGTTTGTCTGGAGTGTGTTTGTGGGGTGGTGTATGAGATGAGAAGTGAGTCAGGCTGTATGTTGTGTCAGTTTGATAGTAGGTTGTATGACTGGGCACAGTCTGTAGTGTTATGGGACCATACAGTGTGGAAATGAGCAGGAACTTCTATGTTCATACTTTATTATATGAGTTTTATATATTAAGGAAAAATTAGATCAGTGGTTCAACTGATGGCTGATGGGTCAGTGACATTTTTTTTCCTGTTATGACAAAGTAAGATTAGTTCAAGTTGTAGAATGTCATGTGGTGCAACTCCCAAAAAATGCGTAATATTTATAAATTAAAGGTGCTCTAAGCGATCCTGGGTGGAGTAACTTTCTGTTGACGTTCGAAGTGTTGTCAAACAAAACAGAGGCTAGCTAGACCCTCCCTCCTTTTTTACAGTGTGTTCAGGGGACAGGCAGCTAGCGGATAGTGAGGAGATGTTTGCTGTATGTGACAAAAAATATTTTGGCCTAAAAACGCGTGACATCGCTTAGAGCACCTTTAATATTGTAAATGAAACAGTAACACTTTACTTGTAGCCTAATTCATTATAAAATATTTTAATGTATTAATCAATGCACCTTATAATGCATTGTATCATATGGTGAATAAATGGAGCCACAGTTATAATACTGTACATACTAATACTTGTCTATTTATTGCTACACCTTTACAAAGTATAATGCATTAAAGGGTTATTTCACCCAAAAATGAAAATTCTGTCATTCATTTCTCACCCTCATGTCGTTCCACACCCGTAAGACCTTTGTTCATCTTCGGAACACAAATGAATATATTTTTGACAAAATCTGATGGCTCAGTGAGGCCTCTATTGCCAGCAAGATAATTTACACTTTCAATGCCCAGAAAGGTACTAAAGACATATTTAAAACAGTTTGTGTGACTGCAGTGGTTTAACCTTATATCTAGTGACAATATCTAGTGATGGACACTGCTTCATGAAGCTTCGAAGCTTACAAATCTTTTGTTCGAATCAGTGGTTCGGAGCACGTATCAAACTGCCAATGTCAAGTGATTTAGTTTTTGATAAATGCTCCGAACCACTGATTCAAAAAACAAAAGATTCGTAAAGCTTTGAAGCTTCATGAAGCAGTTTTTTTTTAAATCACCCATCACTAGATATTGTTGCATAAAGTCATTATTTTGTTTTGTTTTTTTGAGCACAAAAAGTATTCTTGTCGCTTAATAACATTAAGGTTGAACCACTGTAGTCACATTAACTGTTTTAAATATGTCTTCAGTAGCTTTCTGGGCATCTGAAAGTGTTAATTATCTTGCTGGCAATGGAGGCCTCACTGAGCCATCGGATTTTATCAAAAATATCTTAATTTGTGTTC
The DNA here is from genome assembly GCA_003731715.1 of Anabarilius grahami. Lineage (NCBI taxonomy): Eukaryota > Metazoa > Chordata > Actinopteri > Cypriniformes > Xenocyprididae > Anabarilius > Anabarilius grahami. The sequence goes on along the minus strand of RJVU01044706.1, from coordinate 10,053,157 downwards.
CGAAGTTGAACGAAGGTCTTACGGGTGTGGAACGACCTGAGGGTGAGTAATTAGTGACAGAATTTTCATTTTTGGGTGAATTAACCCTTTAAAACACATGACAAGCAACCAATTTCAGATATAAAAAGGAATCTGCAAATATTATAATGCATTTTGACTTTGGTTAGAATTATTTATGGAAAGATATAATGCCGGGATACCTTTATAATGCATTATACTTAAAGGCATTTATACGTAAAGTGTAAAGTGTTAGCAAAAAATAATAATAATGATCAAGATGTGTACTCCCACAGTTATTCAAGGTATAAGGAAAATATGTTGAGAACCACTAACTGAGACCATGTTCTGCACTGCATGTTGTGCAGTTTGGTGTGCAGTGACCTTGACCCCTCACTATGTTTGGAAGCATTAACACAGTTAATGTTGTGTTTGAGTTTTGTTTCAGTGAGTATGTCCATGCATGTGAAAGCAACCAGAGGTTCTCAAGTAAAAAGTGCATAAAGCCCTCGCTTTGAGAGCTGTCTTTAGTTTTGATCCTTCAATGCTAATAGATGCACTAATGGACTATTTCTGAAAAAGGCATGCTACACGTTGGTTTTCAACCAGAGAGCTCACTCTCAGATAAACTATGAAAGACCTATTAATACACTTCAAGGAAGAGATGTATTAAATGTGATATGCAAATGCAAATGTGCCTTGTGTTATTCAGTGCAATAAAAGGATCTGTATGGGAACACGTTCCTCAGAGCCAAAACAACTACTAAATAACAGGGTGCCCACAGACATGGAACGCCTGGAAATATCAGTGACATTTAAAAAGGCCTGCAAAAGTCAAGGAATTTTTATAGTTTTATATATCCACTCTATAATATACTGCACACCCTTATATATCAAAAAAGAAACATGCTCCCACTTTCAACTGCTTTATTCCAGCAAATTTCTTAACGTGTAGCACTGCAACCACTGTGAGGAGGATCAGCTCTCCTTCCCGTCTCAGTGTAGCACTGTCTTAGGTGTCTTACATTACGGACATTGCATTTTATTGCTCTGGCCACATCTGCAGTCCTCATGCCTCCCTGCAGCAGGACTATGGCATGTTTACACAGTTGATCAGGGACCCTGGGCATCTTTCTTCTGTTTTTTTGGGGGGGGTTTACCCCAGAGTCAGTAGAAAGGTATCTTTAGTGTCCTAAGTTATTGGAACTGTGACATTAAAGGTCTTCCGCCTCTAAACTGTTGAGGATTAGTTCCCTTCAGAATAAAAATTTCCTGATAATTTACTCACCCCCATGTTATCCAAGATGTTCATGTCTTTCTTTCTTCAGTCGAAAAGAAATTAAGGTTTATGAGGAAAACATTCCAGGATTTTTCTCCATGTAGTGGACTTCAACAAGTAACCAATGGGTTGAAGGTCCAAATTGCAGTTTAAATGCAGCTTCAAAGGGCTCTACACGATCCCAGCAGAGAAATAAGGGTATTATCTAGTGAAACGATTGGTCATTTTCTAAAAAAAAAATTAAAATTTATAAAATATTTTAACCACAAATGCTCATCTTGCACTATCTCTGCGATGCAATCATCACATTGGAAAGGTCACGCATGACCTAGGTGGAAGTACCAAGCAAGTGTTTACAGAGCGAACGTGCAAAGACAAAGTCAAACGGCCTTTACAAAAAAAGGTAAAACAGCGATGTTGGATGAATTTAAAGTTGGAGGAGAAAATGAGATGGAGATTTTCGCCATACCGCGGTACTTCCACCTACATCACACATTACGTAATGCTTGGCGCATCGCAGAGCTTTTTTAGAAAATGACTGATCGTTTCGCTAGATAAGACCCATATTCCTCGGCTGTGATCGAGTAGAGACCTTTGAAGCTGCATTGAAATTGCAATTTGGACCTTTAACCCGTTGGTAGCTGTTGAAGTCCACTATATGGAGAAAAATCCTCAAATGTTTTCCTCAAAAACCTTAATTTCATTTCGACTGAAGAAAGAAAGACATAAACAGCTTGGATGACATGAGGGTGAGTAAATTATCAGGAAATTTGAATTCTGAAGTGAACTAAGTAAACTAAGGACTGTTCCACATGTGCATGTGCAAAAATTGTTTACAGTTAAATGAACAAGCATGAAAAGCATTGTTTAAACACTTTCCAATAAAGTTCTGTACAGCTTATTTGGATTTTACAAAATTATCTTTAAAATACGGTATCCTGAAAAAAGGGAAAACCAGGACTTACTTCTTTTAAATAACAATTATCTTAACTAACCAATTGGGATGCAGTCATTTTTAATATGATATGTATGTCACAGGGGTCACCAGGAGAGAGAGGAGCAGCTGGACCAGGAGGACCCATTGGTCTAACAGGACGCAACGGCCCTCAGGGACCCCCGGGACCCGCTGGAGAGAAGGGTGGTCCGGTGAGTGAGCATTGTTAGGAGATTAAAAAAATGCCATTGTTAGCTTGTACATTATCCTAATGAGTATGAATAATAATTAATGTGAAGTAAATTGGGCCATTATCTCATTTGTTGATGAGATAAATAGCGAAATGTGTCCTAATTTACCTGAATTCACCCTGAGGAAAGTAAAATTGCAACTGTGATTTTTATCAGATGTGTGGAAGCGATGTACTAATGTCTAGAGATTCCTGTGGGAAATAACATGGGCTAGAGGGAAAGAGTTTTAGTTCATTAAAATTCATCTTTTCAATCAACACATCTACCAGAGATAGCTAAGCAAGTTTAATGCAGCATCCAAACAATAACTTCGCTTAAATTCATTTAAAGCTGAAATCAATTAGTTGACTGAAAGGTTCTATAGTAATTACCGAACATACTCTTCTGCATAGTGTATAAATGCTGTTAATTAATTGCAGTGGATCTGCCATTAGCTTTGTTTGCTCAGACTCCCTGTATTAAATGGATTAAAGTATTCCTCATAGGACATAATGCAGAGAGGTGTTAGCAGTTTCTTTATCTGCATAATCAGTCAGTGTAAAACGTTATTTCTTAACTTCACTCAGGGTGAGAAAGGGCCTGCTGGTCCTGCCGGTCGGGATGGCATCCAAGGTCCAGTCGGTCTCCCGGGCCCAGCCGGACCTCAGGGTCCACCTGGAGAGGATGGTGACAAGGTGCAGCACTTTATTCTAAACTTCATAGCATGACATTTTAATTCATAGACAACATGCCCATCTCACATCTGCACACTGTTAGTGATGCTGCCGACAGAGTTTTTTTTACTTATCCATCACTATAACCAAACAAGACACAAAATCATTACTATAGTGAAATGTTGAAACCAGTGAAATCGAGGAGTGAACACACACACTTCTACACACATGCACATAAACCAAGTAAACAAATGTGCTTTGAGGCTAATGTATTCCAGAATGTATTATCGCCGTGTTAAATGTAGAACAGGGCTTTTTTAGATCCTTATCACGTCCCAAGCCACATTATTCTTTTCGGCTGTGGCAGCAATGGTGTTGGAGGGGCCAAGTAATCAATTAATTGCAAACACACTCCAAGGTCTTGGTTTACTGTTAAATTAGAATCTCTGGAGCAAACTTTACTCTGCCATTGAGGCTGAATTGACCTTGAGAAATGTTTTGATGACCAGACAACAAGGAAAAAGTTTTAAACAAAGCTTCAAGTTACTCAAATTTGAATAACATTCATTTTTTTCAGGGAGAAGTTGGAGAGCCGGGTCAAAAGGGAAGCAAAGGTGACAAGGGGGAACATGTAAGTTGAACAATATTCAAACTATTTATAAAAAATGATCTTTATTTATATTTTATTTATATTTGAGGCAAATAAATGAAACACTAAAAAATAAATAACAAATATTTGATTGCACTGAGCAATACATTTGTTACAGTATTTATCAATCATTGTTAATGTAAAAAAAAAATACAACCGTTCATCGTCCATTAAATAATAATAACAGATAAAACTTTTGAGATTAATAATGTATTAATAAGTGTTGAAATTAACATTAACTAATGTTAACAAATGGAACCTTATTCTAAGTGTTACCATTTATTTTATTTGTAATATTTTGGGGTGTCATTGTTACACATGTTACAAGTAGTTACTGTAGTAATATCTATACATTTTTCATAATTACATGCAATTAACCCTAAACCAACCCCCATCCTAACCCTAACCCTGTAGTGAGTACATGTAGTTAATTATTATTACTCAGTGCTTAAATGTATAATTAAACGGACAACTTAAAATAAAGTGTAACCTATTTTGGTCACACTTTATATTAGGTGTCTTTAACTACTATGTACTTACATTAAAAAAAAGGTTTTAAAAAAACAGCAGCTCAAATTTTTTTAAGCGACACAATCACTTTATAAGGTCAAATGTACTTGCTTGATGTGTGAGAACAAACCTCATTGATTATTGCGGAAGCTCAAACGTGCTCCGAATGAAGTGAAGTGAAGTGACATGTGGCCAAGTATGGTGACCCATACTCGGAACCTTATTGGTTCTCGCACATCAAGCAAGCATGCTTGAACTTCTGTTTACCATATCTGATGTGTGAGTTGATGTATGTTTAAATGTGAATAAAAGCCTAAATTCAATCTGTTCTTCATATAAAGTGATCATGTCTCTTCAGAAATTTTGGACTAAACTGCTTGATTCATATGGGTTAGTTTTATGATCTCATTATGAACTATTTGAAGCATCAAATTGGTAGTTGCGTGCACTGTCATAGAAGTTAAAGACACTTAATATATAGTGCGACCATATTTTTACTTATTTATTTGTTGCATTATTTATGCACTTATTATTAATTATGCACTTGGATGCAAAAGCAGCCTCATTTTTAACAAACACTATCTTAGAATGATCAAATGAGATACAGCTTCTTTATAACCTGTCCTCATCATTGCCCTGATTGTCTATTGCTGTAGGGTCCGCCAGGTCCAGGAGGTCCTCAGGGTGTAGTTGGAGCTCCAGGTCCTGCTGTGAGTACTTAAAACCATTCATTTCAGCCATATGGGATAAAACCCAAATGTTTACCTGTCTTCTCTATTCATCTATAAACTCAGAGAAATTGTTGTCACACCAATGTATCCTCTTTATTACTGCAGTGATTTTACACATATAAAGTTTCTTTTTACTCAGTGGTGGTGTGGCTTAGTGGTTAAGCTAGTGTTCGATAAAAATATCAAGGTTTGAATCTTGCAAAGGGTGATGCGTTAACCTTGAAACAATGTTTAAACCAATGTTTTATGTTTGCAAGTCTTAAAAACACATCATCCAATAACTGCAACGTTGTAACAACTGGCCTTATAGGCAGAGTGACAGTTAGGTCAACTTGCCAAAATATTCTCACATTGGGCAATCCTGTTTTTTTTAACCCTGGTACACATTGCTCCAGGTGGATTTTCCCTGTATTAAGTGCACTATAAGTTGCTTTGGATAAAAGTGTCTGTTAAATGACTAACTACTCACATTTGCTCAGCTTTGCCTCTGTCAGGCAGCATGCTGTGTTGATAAAGCAGCAGTGTGAGTAAGTAGTCAGGGCCAGGTGGCACACAGTTGAATGTTTAAAGTTTATGACTCAAGCTGAACACTCCCAGCTGGGCCTCTCCGTTTCCTTGATACATTAGCTCTATAAAAGCTGATAATTACACCTATTCTGTGCAGTTATGTGAAGAACAGTCTTGGAAACTATTCAGCTTTTCTACTGAATAGGATCTTACAAATTCGGAAACGTGTGAGACGGTAAATCTTTTAGATGACCTAATGATGTTAATGCTGCTAAAGATCTTAGGCACTAAAATATGAGCAATATTTGACTGAACAAGGATTCTTTCTATGCTAAAGTTTTTTTAGGCCTGTCATTTGGTTTTAAAAAATTGAATCAACTTAATTATATGCAGGTATGTGATTTCTTCACAAATTCTGTATTTTCCAAATGCGAAATGGCTTCAAAGGATTAGTTCACTTCAGAATTAAAATTTCCTGATAATTTACTCACCCCCATGTCATCAAAGATGTTTGTCTTTCTTTCTTCAGTCGAAAAGAAATTAAGTTTTTATATATATATATATATATCCATGGGTTTCAAAGACGTCACTTCCGCTACGCCCGCCGCCATATTTGTGTCCGAGATAGCAACTAACACAGCAGCGCTTCATTGTATTGATGATCATCTTTAGCTTCAGCGCAAGCGCTCAAACAACACAAAACATTTTCTACGATTGTGGCCGTCATATTTATAACATTTTAGTTGTATACACTATTGTATTAAAATGTTGTGAATTCTAGCTGCTGTTTCGCGTGTTATTACAGGAAGAACGCATCCACAACAGGAGCTATTCTGACTACTTTACTTAGTTCAAGTTCATGCGTGCATGATTTTGTGCAAATATAAGTTGTAATTTTATGTTTATCTTGTATAAATATATATGAATTACCCTATATTGAATGTGTTCAGTTGAGTTAATTAACCTTCTAGCAAAGCGGTTCAGTTTACGGGTGTTTATTCAGCGCACATAGCTCAAGCAGTACTGTACGTGTTGTTATCAAAATTAGATGATTTGAAAAAAAAAATCTGTTATTGTTCGTGATCCTTATTAATCAAACAATGTGTTGATGAAAATAATACGAGAACAATATGAGTGCTAGATATTAAAAATAATGCATTCTTTTTTTTTTTAAATAAAAGTTAAAAAAAAACAATATTTTTTTTTTTCAAAAAATATGAGTTTTAATATTACAGTAGCCTAGTAAACATTTTTAATGACTTAATCATTGCTGTTTGAGCTGCGCACGCTGAAGCTGAAGAGAATCAAAACCCATAAACTGGAGGTTAATTAACTCAACAGAACACATCCTATATAAGATAATTCAGATATTTATACAAAATTAAAATAATATTACAACTAGTATTTGCACAAAATCACGCACTGATGAACTTGAAGTAGCATAGTCAATAGTGTAACTCCGAAACACAGCAAATAAGCCCAAAGAATTCACGTTATATTACAAGTATATACGATTATAATATCATGTATAAGAAGACAGTCGCAATCATAGTTATTAATGTTTTGCGTTACTTTTAGAGCACTCGCGCTGAAGCGATATGAACATCAGTACAATAAAGCTCTGCGGGTTATTTACCTCAACGAAACACATCCTTTATGAGATTAATCAGATATTTATACTTCATAAATTCAATATTACGAGTTTTATCTGCACAAAATGACGCGAATGCACAAGTGAAGCTTGAACTAAGTTATGTTTAACTCCAGTAGACGCGCTCTTCCCACAACAACACGCTGAAACAACAACACAGAGAATTCACAACGTTTTATTACAATAGCGTTCTCGTTATTAATGTTGTGCATTAATCTTTGGTCCCAAATTTGTATGAATTTTACAATTCTACTGGTAATTTTTGGGTGTAATATGTCACAGTTTACTTTATTTTGCTATCCTCACTTACATAAATGAACTATAGTGTCCTGCACCCACTAGAAAAAAAATAAAAATATATAAAAAATGTACTAT
>RJVU01044706.1:10014070-10045516 GCA_003731715.1 Anabarilius grahami | reverse complement strand
TATCTTGCTGAAGTCTGTCCTGTAGGTTAATCAATGCATGCCATCATAGTCCCCAAAACAAACACACCATCATATCATGCAGTGACTTGCCATTCAGACATCTAACCTCACATCACTTTAATAACTTCATCTTCATTCTGCATTTGTTTGAACTGTACCTTTTCCCCTTCCACTGACCCTGTAGAGCAAGCAGCGTCAGAAATGAGGGCAGCACATTCTCACCCTTCATAATTCCTCTGGGCGCTCTTTTTGAATGGCACATCTTTTCAAGCTTGACTTTTGATGTCTCAGGGGGTAGATCTCATTTTCATGCTTGTCTGCTCCATACAGTAGAGTATGAAAGACATTCTTGTGTCAGAAAGTTGTCTTATACAGAGAGTGTTGTACTGTACTTCACCGTGAAGTTTAGAGTTTGTATCAGTTTCAGATGTTAACTGTCAGTGTGTTATCATTTGTCTTGACTGTTTTTCTTATGTAGGGAAGTGACGGAGAGCCCGGGCCCAGAGGTCAGCAGGGTATGTTTGGGCAGAAGGGAGATGAGGGGGCCCGTGGTTTCCCAGGTCTTCCCGGTCCCGTCGGACTGCAGGTACAGTTATCATCTTTACATTAATCTAAACACACCTATTATGGATCTGCTGCATCCATATGATTCAATTTACACAAAGCTCAGTTATTAAATATCATCTAAGACTGTAAGGCAGGATAATTGTGCAAGGAGAGCAATAGCCATTTTTTATATCACAGGGGCCAGTTGCATAAACATAGCCTTTATGTTAAGACTATTTCTAAAGTACTAGTATGACCAACTAGTGGTTAGTCAAGGGGCAATAAGTCTTACTTTTAAGTATCAAATAAGACAAATATAAGTTTTTATGTAACTGACAAAAAATATTTATAAACAGTCTTAAATAAAAAAAAGTGATGACTAACTTTTAAGACTATAGTCTTAGCAGTTTATTTAACTAGCCACTGAGGATTCAATATTATGTTGCTCTAAAAATTGCTGATTGATTCCGTCACTTTCAGTTTACTCTTGACGTTTTGAAGGTGAAGTGTAGTTTTTGCACCAGCCACAAATTGGAATAACAAATGAAAAAAAAACTTTTAATATTTTTTTTGTCTTCCATTGGTCGGACTAACGTATAGTCCTATTCCAAGATCATACCATTGGTTGAGCCATTGTTGCAAACATTGAAACAAAAATATTTTAATAACCAGGGTTTATTTTTTTCAGGGAATTCAGGTTATCAGTTGTTTACTAAAACACTACCATTGAAAAGTTTGGGGTCAAAGAAATTAATACTTTTATTCAGCAAGGATCTATTAAATTATAAATGTCTTTACTGTCACTTTTGATCAGTGTTACCTAAGATTTCTGTTTCAAACTAATTCCGTTCTTTTGAGCTTTCTGTTAATCAAAGAATCCAGAAAAAAATCAGCAAATCAGGATATTAGAATGATTTCTGAAGGATCATGTGACATTGAAAATGAGCAATGGCTGCTGAAAATTCAACTTTGCCATCAAAGGAATAAATTATTTTTGGTGAAAACCATAAAAAAGACTTAGACCCCAAACTTTTGAACAGTAGTGTAGCTGTCTCTGTGTATTGAGATGGGACAAAGTATTATAACAAAATAATTACACACTTTAACTTTTTTGGGAATAATGAGGAAGTGAATTTTAAATGACAACAGGGGCTGTTATTCAACACAGAAATATTACAGAGTCACTTAGAGCAATTGACTAGTAATTAAAGGTAATAGGAATAGTGATTCATCCCAACTGTGCTAATTGTTTGTGCTCTGCGTCTCCTTGTTAGTGCCTCTCTGATAATCCACGATAATGATTTCTGATCCCAAGAAATTAGCCATCATAATTTGTTTTCTCTCAAGTTTTTAATAACTTGCTAATGGGAAGAGATTGTGCTTTATTAGAATGGAGACATTTCATTATCTTTTCAAAACTGACTGCGTATATAACATTTTAGCTGTTTTGGCTTTTGGGAAAATTGTCTCCCTCAAAATAACTGTGAAATAACACTTCTGTCCTTTTATAGTAAATCAACATTTATCACAACAATAAGCAATAAGATGCGTTAGCTGGTACCAAAGAGCATGTCTGTCAAATACAATGACCCAGAATATCCTTCTAATTACAGATGTTGACTATTAACAATGAAGAGACGTCTGTTGGTATTGTTAGGTGATAATGATCTGAATAACATTCAAACCTCTTTAGTCAAGCACAATTATATTGCAAAATGAACTGCTTGCCAAGATTTGCCTCTTTTTGTGTTACATATTTTCAAAGTGACACCGGGTGTGACACATTCATAGGCACCCATGCAAATGCGATAATTGCCATGAGGTTCCTTCTACTGCTAATTACCAAAAATTGTAATTTGATTAATAGAGTTTACCCAATGGCTCAAAGCTGTAAATGTACCTATATTATTAATATTCAGCACTGTGAGACTGATTGTTATTCTAAATTATTATCTTGTGCATGGGGGATGAAGAAACATATCAGCATATCCTCTCTTGTTACTGAAACTTTTAGCATTTTTGAAATTGTAATAAGTGAACTCTGACTCTGAAGGGATTATATAACCTGGAATCATGCCAGATTAATATGTAAAACTTGTTTTCTTCTAGGGTTTACCAGGACCACCAGGTGAGAAAGGAGAGAATGGAGACGTTGGCCCAATGGTGAGTTCGTAGTTGTCAAAAAGCATAATTTTGTCATAATTAGTCTCAACTATGTACTAATTATACATACTTTTTCATTAAAATACTATTACAACAAAAAGTTTGTGAACGTATACTGTATATATTTAACTTAATGCTGTCATAAAAACAGCAAATTATAAATAAATGTTAGTATTTTGTGTTTAGGTGCAGTCACTTTTGCTGTTGCCTGTAAAAATGTTGTGGTTAAAATCCAGTCATTAGGAATCTACACGATTGGGACTTTCACGTGAGGGTGGCAAATGTTCCCTGCACAGATTTCATTCGTGTTCAAGTTGGTCACGCAAATTCACCATGCTGACCAACAGAAAGTTGCTTGGTTTGAATATGACTTCTGTGTGAGCGGTGCTTAATGCATTGCTACACTATTGACAGTGGAGAATCAACCATTTTTTCCTGCAAAATTTTGCCAAAATGCTGCTAATGTGACTGCACATTTATAGTATTAGTGCTAGTGCTAGTGCTACTGATTCACAAACAAAAGTCATTTGGATATGCCGATTCTTGTAATATATCTTGTAATAGGTCAGAATGATTCACAAACTTTTCGTTTGAATCCACCAGAGTTTAATGTCTTAGTCTGTTTGACAAACTGCTGTTTCTCTTACAGGGTCCACCTGGTCCTCCTGGTCCCAGAGGTCCTCAAGGTCCTAGTGGAGCAGATGTGAGTTTAACTGTAATATATTTGTATAGAAACTCTGAAGTGAATCAAAGGGCTAAGTTCACAGTGTCATTTTTTTGGATTGACAACCGCATACAGCAACGTTCAAACAGCAACTTACAGTAGCGTCTCGAATTCTGTCTGTATGAACGTGCAATGGAAGTTAAGCCTGAATTCTCTTACAAGAAACCATAGAGACAGTGACCAAAGCAATATCAAAGATGGCGAAGTCCATAAAACTGAAAAGTCTTATCACTTTTGACATGCCAAGAGTCAATCTGTCAAGACACGAGTTCATCCGTCAAATCTTCATTAACCCTTAAATGCATGAATGTTTCGCCAATCATTATTACATATTCGGGTCTTTAGTGACCCGGATCTATATCTAACACGGATGGATCTCTATCTGTTGCGATAATATAAAACTCTCCTGATATTAGAGTAACAATTACTGAACAATAAAATAAAGCATATTTTGTTACCTTTTGGAGCTTGGAAGAGTTCAGTTTGAGCAGATGTTTTATACCATCATCACTGTCCTTTTACCGTACGCTTATTTCCCAGTACATTCAGCATCTGTCTCATATTCGCGATCTCAAACATATTCTCAAAACTATCATTTTCAACATTTTTAAAATCAATATTTTGATCGCTGACAACTTCTTCACCAGATCCACCATCAAGTGACAGTGACACTAAAATATGATTGCGTTCAGTACTTGCTCTGCATTAAATCGCAGAGCCATTGCAAGTTTTCCTATTCTTTTGTTTTCTGCCTGCGGTAACTATGAGTGATCATTTAAGAGTTAACCAACAGCAGTTTTTATATCTGGGAGACCAGAGCATTTGAGTCATGTGCAGAACACAAAACTGACAGGATCAGCTCCGGTGGAGAACAGTGAATGGAACTAAAACCTTCAGATGGCACACAGCTCATATTTCTGTCGCTGTAAGTTGCCGAAAAACCACAACACACGGTAAACACAGCAGCTCTCTCACACTGTATGACGTGACAGACAACTAGCTGTCCAATCCGGTTCCATTCACATAGCGAGGGTTTTCTGAGAATGCGGTTGTGAGTCCTGAAAATGTACAGGTGTGAGTTCAGTTATAGAATGCTGTTGTCAATCCTGTAAATAACTGAACTGTGTGTGAACGTAACTGGACTTAACCGTATTCTGCTGCTGTGTGAACGTGGCCAGAAAGATTTGAATGTCGTTTATTTGTCTGACAGGGTGCTCCTGGCCCTCCTGGAGGTATCGGCGCAATGGGTGGAAATGGTGAAAAGGTGGGTTTTTCTGGAAAAAATCTCTTCAAAACATGAAAATACATGAATATTTTTGTAGTTATTATGATGAATGTACACAGATGTCACATAGTGTAATGATGACCTGGTAGAAATGAACTTGTTTCCCTTTATCTATTCTCCTCAGGGTGAGACCGGTGAGGCAGGTAATCCAGGACCACCAGGAGAGCCTGGTCCAGGCGTAAGTAAATGTTTGTGTTTTAGAGTTGTTTCATTATTTTCTGGCTGTTTACTAGATAAATCTGACCTGCATGTAATTGAGGCTAATCGATTGACATTCAGGGAACATAACTACACAAATCCTTCTGTGTTGAAAACTGAACACATAAAGCAAATGATCTTTATGGTATCATTTGCACAGGCAGGTTAAGGCTGCTACAGTCCTTTGCAATGAAATCATTTTACTCTGCTTTAGAATGGATGTGTGAATATTTTCCTCCAGCTTGTATATGCTGAGGTGAACATCACTTGCATTCCAGATGGTTGCTGTTATCATCATCCTTTTTCACCAAGGGACATTATTTTGTCTGCCGCGTGCTGCACAAACCTGTTTATGTGATATCAGCATCTTAAATCCTAAATACTGAAGAGGACAGTCTATCTTATTATTACTTTCTGTTTGGATCAGAAGTTTAAGGCAATGTGTGAAATAAGTTACCTTAAAGGTGCAATATTTAAGAATTTTGCTGTAAAATATCCAAAAACCACTAGGCCAGTGTTATATATTTTGTTCACTTGAGTACTTACAATATCCCAAATGTTTCCAACTATTTGTAAATCGTGAGAAAATTGCAATTTTAACCAAGGCTCCGGGACATATGAGGAGTCGCCTGTCAATTGCGTCATACCCGCGTTACCCTCGGTTTCCGGTTTTATTTTGAAGAAACCTTGGAAACACCAAAGATGCTTTAATATATTACATGTTTTAATAGGCAAGGGAACAACTGTTTTGATATATTTATAGACAGAAAACGAATTATTGTTATATAGCTCAACACGTTTATTCTTATTGTTTAAATGTAATTTTCTAGATTTTTTGCAAGTACCATGCTTTACCATGCCTCAGAGAAAAACACTATTTTGTGAAGTAGCTAACATAGCATAATCAGATGCAGCTTTATTTTTAGTAACAGTAATACAGCATTTTCTCCATCATACAATACATTTTAAAATTACTTGCATGCCATTTATCAACAAAAGCCATCCAACATTTAATATGATATTCTTAAATCGATGTAGCTTACTGCAGTGTGCAACAAGTGTCTCACAGCAGCCGCCGAGCGAACGCACAGAGTAACATTATAACATTTCTTCCCGAGTCTTATCCCAATTCTTTTCCACCGGCCGTTGAGGTGAAGACCACATGTCCCAAGATTCCGCGCTCAAACTTGGCGTCATCAAGCTACGTCTTTGTTTTGAATAGGCCTCTAGCGACCTCTAGCGGATAGAAAATATTACATATTGCACCTTTAACTTTATAGCCAACAAACACTTTATTCAAATATTTAATTATTTTTGAGCATAATCATCATAGATGAGTGAAAGCAAGATATTGATAGTTGTTGTGTCCTTTCTTAGGGACCCAAGGGTGAGCTTGGAGAGAAAGGAGAAGCTGGCCCACCTGGAGCTGCAGGACCCGCTGGCGGAAGAGGACCCCCTGGAGATGATGGTCCCAAAGGAAACCCAGTAAGTCTCTGTCTATGACATCCCAGAAGACACCCTTCATCTGTTAAACTAAAATAATACTGTATGATGACTAAGTTTATCCTTTTTTTCCTTCTGCTTCTTCTTCTTTTTTTGTAATTTAGGGTCCTATTGGCTTCCCTGGAGATCCAGGTCCCCCTGGTGAGCCTGGAGTTGGTGTAAGTTCAATATGAAGATGTTCAAATACAAGAGTTTATTCAGAAGGGCTTCAGCAACTAATAAATAATCAAAATGGTTGACAAAAGATTTCATTATCAATTAATTGTCTGTACTTTTGTATTCAGTGTTTAGCATATAGGCTTCATTGCACATTGTTGCATTCCACATCTTGCGCTTGACAATAAAAGGCTCAATATTCAGGCTATATGCATGTCCAGTACACTTAAAAAGCAAATGTTGGGAGAAAACTATTGTACAAATAAAATTATACTTGATGCAAATGAAATTTTAGGGCAATGTTGTGATGTAATGTCCTGTTTCACATAGGGACTGGATGGCCTTCCCGGAGATAAGGGAGATGATGGAGAGGCCGGTCAGCCTGTAAGTGATGCTCAACTCTCACTGAAAATCATATTTAATGTTCAAACATAATAAAACTTGCTAGTTAATGTATTGAATTTTTACACCACAGGGTCCACCTGGTCCATCTGGTGAAGCTGGTCCTCCAGGACCCCCTGGAAAGCGAGTGAGTACCTTACCAGGCATTTTGTTCATTTGGTTCAGTGTTGGGGAAGCTACTTTAAAACTGTTGTTTTAAAGCTACTCATAATTTAAGTGACATGTGAAGGCCAAGTATGACGATCCATACTCAGAATTTGTCCTTTAACCCATCCAGTTACTGCACACGCCCAGAGCAGTGGGCAGTTATTTTGCTGTGGCGCCCAGGGAGCGATTGGGTGTTAGGTGCCTTGCTCAAGGGCACCTCAGTCATATCCTGCCGGTATTGAGAATCGAACCCGCAACCTTCGGGATACTAGTCTGACCAATACCTAAAATTGCTCAACTACAGACAAGCTACCATCCTTAAAAAGTAGTTAGCTTCATTACAAGCTACTAAGAAAAAGTTGATAAGTACTTTCAAGCTACCTAAAGGACAATATTTAATATAGATATTTATATTTTATATAGTTATTTGATTACAGTTACAAATAACATGTGTAAATTTAAAGTAATGTATATGTAGTATGCATTTGTTAAAAAAAATTGTATGAAAATGCATAATCAGACCATTGTGCAATATACAGGATATATCTCTCTGATCCTCATTACAGAGATGATGAAAAACACAATTTCCCACATACTCAGAAGAAGAGAAAAGCAAATTCCCTCCACATGCTCAAATCTTATCTAAAATTAGAAAATCTGGTGGTGATGTATTATTTTATGATGTATTGTGCCTACAGGGGTACAACTCTCATCTTACAAGGGTTGGGCGATTGGTTATATCTAGAAAAACATACCCAAATATTTTATTTTATATTGTACCATGAATCGGGAACAAAATGTTATGGACTAATGATAATGAAAGAAAATGTGCAGGGGCCCTACTGTTGCTATAGTAATGAATGCAACTTTACATGGAAAAAAAAGGCTGCCCGTGGTACATGTCCGAAAACATGGTGTATTTGTGCAAAGTCTTTACCTGCGGTGTGCAATTCACAAGCTGCACATTCAGTATTGATCTGAAAGATCTTCTTCACCGCTTTTTAAGCCATAAAATGATTCAGTGCTTGAGTTAACAGGCTGAATTACTAAATAGACCAAATCTCGAACCAGTTTGGACTGTTCTCTGTTTGCTGCATTCATTGAAAAGAACTGACTCAAAAGAGTGAATCATTTGCCAGTCGTCAGTTCTTATATATAGCGTTTCGTGTTGCTGCACTGCTACTTGGTTGAAAAAATAGCTTGTTACTGAAAACACTACACTATTTTATAAAAGAAGTGTTGCTACTGTCAAGCTACTAAAAAATGTATTTAAACTCGTAGCCTCACTACTTGTAGTTAACTACTCCCCAACACTGATTTGGTTTTTATTATTAAAACAGCTCAGACTTAGAGTTAGAGATTTGAACAGACCCCACTGTAATTGTCAAATTTTGATGCGTAACATGTACCAGACGGTGGGGTGGGATGTTTTGACTTGGGCCAATAAGTACAGTAACTACCTACAACACCCTAGAAACCTAGAAACCCTAGAAATGTACTACAACACTCAAAACAGCATGAGTTTTGCATGGGCAAGCACCACTTTTCATTAAGAAAATGTAAAAATGTACTCTTTGTATTACCCCTTTGTTGTTCCTTTTGTAATCTGCTGAGTCACACCTTTTCAAATAGGTTTATGAGCCCTTGTAAATTTTTTGCTAAGAGAAGCCTTTATTTTATTGGGCACATTTATTTTTAACTGAACTGCACAAACAATACATCTTTAAAATCAGAGCACAGTCAGTATTTTACTGGGTCTTCCCTCAGTAAATTGTTCCCAAGTGAGTAAAGAGCGCACGCTGTGCCTGGGAAAAGGCATTCCTGTGAAATCTCAGCATAGCATAACCTGTTTGGGGGAAAAAACTGGTCTCCTCACATCAGTTTGCATTGCTCAAGAGCAGTTGAGCTGAGGCTGACATTTAGACAGTTCTATTATAGAATATTGACCAAAGTGGTTTGAATGACAGCACTGTGATAGCCGAAAGGAAATTGAGTTGCCATTGTCAGCTCTGGTGCCATCCTCAAGATTTGGCTTAGAATGGATTCCACTTTTTGCTGTAACACTGTCTTCTATAATCTGATGTATTTACCACAGTAAACTTATAGATTTCAGTAGTTGACTCATAACAATAAGTGAGTTTTTTTGTTGTATAAATGTATAAGCAGAGCCGTGAGCTAATAGCAATAAAAAATGCATTTCAGGGATTTCCATTTTTATCTTGCTTACAACTTAAATGGGTCTTCGCAGGAAGCTGATTCATTCGGTAGACCACGGCCTTCACTGTGTGTTCAATCTAAATGCACAAATATTGATTATGGATTTTTAGGGAACATTTCAACCTGCTCTGTACATTAGCAATAGCAAAACCTCATAGACATCATAACAGATTAAAAGGTATAAAAGTGTTTATATGTGGTTTCCGGAGCATGTTTTGGTTTTTGTGAGATAGCGATGAATGAGAGCTTCTAAAAATGGAGCCTCTATGTCATGGGGATGAAACGGAGGAAAAAAGAAAGTTTACTGCCTCGTTGTCATGGTACATTTGGATGCAGTGCCTTTTTATTCTTGATAACTCTGTATAGATTTCTGCTGTTGAAGGTTTTGTTTTTAAGTTTTGTTTTTCTCTCCTCAAGGGTCCTGCTGGCCCAGCTGGTACAGAAGGCAGGCAAGGAGAGAAGGGCTCAAAGGTAAGACCGGTTCTATTATTTAAAATAGCACTTGAACAACCAAACAACATGACTGTCATTTGTATTGTAGCGGTTGTCCTCCTGAATGCTTTATTTGTTATCTGTCCATGCTTTTGTCTGTTGAATCCAATCTCTCACGACACTGACTGGTCCTGACTTTCGAAATCCTCAATGAAAGATCTGAGTACATGAAAGCCTAATTGGATGCTAGAACAAATTAAGCTTATACTAAAGGTTCAGTCACAGGAAGCGACAGAAAATCTATTTTTTTTTCTTCTAGAAGCTTTAGTTCTTCAAAATGATTGGTTGATCCAATGCTATTATTTATCTTATCACATTTGCATGGATATCACAGTTGCTATTTAAGAAAAAGAAATGATTGCATTGAAAAGATCAGTTAAATGACTAAAAACATTAGATATATAGAAGGTCCTTACCAAACATTTTCACACATTATACAATTCTGATAATATATATATGTCAGACAATATATAGGACAATAATATTGTCCTATAATATTGTCCACTAACATAACATATTATGTTAGTGCTTTCAACGTTAACGCATTAACGCATGCAATTAATTTTTTTCCAGTTTAACGCATTAAAAATGTTAACGCAGCATCCGTTTTTTTCTGTCATCCTTTGGCTAGCATTACAATATATGATCACGCTCTTATTCATGCATTTATGCTTTTATACCATTTAAACGCACACAAAAGAGAAAAAAAGAACGCGCTGTCTGTGAATGTCCTGTCACACACACAACGCACAGAAAGACGCCATCATGCTCATGGACGACGTGCCAGAATCGAGTTCTCTGTCACACTTGAACGAACAATAACACGCACAATAATGCCAAAAAATCCATTTTGTGGAGTATCCTCATAAGAGCAGCCTTGAATGAGTTATATAAAGTCTATATATATATAGACTCTCTATATAAATATATATAGAGTTTAAATAAAGTCTTAAATGAAAGTAAAGAGTTGTGAGAAAGTGGGACGCGTCATGTGCGGCAGCTATTAAACTTATAAATTATGCAGCGCACACTGTTTGGTAACTTTATTCAATTTCTGTATTTTTCCTATCTGTTAGACAAGTAGGAAAGGCACAGGTAAATATGACATTTATTATGGGTTTATGTGAGGATTGTTCTAAGTTCACTTAAATTAAAAGTTGTTATATTTTTGAAGCCTAATAAATGTAAAAAATTATATAGCTTTCAATTACACTGTAATGTTGAATGTCTATAATTCATGTTTAAAATAGGGGAAAAAATCAATTTCATCGAGACATCAGTAGCTGTAGGCTATCAGTATCAGTGATACTGGCCTTCATTCATAAAAAGATGCCATTAAACAAGTATTTAAAATCATCTTCATGTTGTTTCTTTATGTTGTTTTAATTTGGATATTAACTGTGAAATTATTATATTATAAAATATATTAAAAACGTATAAAAACTGAAGTGTTTTTAATTGCGATTAATCACAGAAAAAATGTGTGATTAATTGAGTTTTTAATTGTTTGACAGCACTAATATATNATATAATATTACTTATATTATATAAATATATCAAATCAGATTTTTTATTTTTTCTTTATCAGTTTAGTAAGTAGCCGCTTTGGGTCGGTCCCATTCGCCCGTCATTATTTTTATTTTTTTTGTGTGTGTGTGTATATTGATGAGTACATTATGCTTTAATTCTGTTTTCGTCACACAGGGCGAGGCTGGTGCTGAGGGACCAGTAGGCAAAACTGGGCCTGTGGGCCCCCAGGGGCCTCCTGGAAAGTCTGGAGCTGAGGGCTTACGTGGCATCCCTGGGCCTGTGGTATGCCTTTTGGAAACTGATATCTCATATAGTGCAAATTGTCTGCATAATTATATTAGAGTGGGGCACAAATATCTCTTAATTTGAATCATTAAGCTTTTCAAGTTGAATCAGTCTCCTTGTCTAGTCGGTAGGTTTGAGGAAATGTGCCGTGCATTAATTTTTGCATATTTGGGTGTGTATTAATGGGCTGATGGTTTCTGTCTGCTCTCTCAGGGTGAGCAGGGACTTCCTGGAGCTGCTGGTCAAGACGGTCCTCCTGGACCATTGGTAAGAAGATACACTCGGGCACAATTGTTGTTGTTTAATCAGACTAATGAATGTCTCTTGTATAAGTTTTTTGCCTAAAGACTTGACTAAGACATATTTATGTGTCTTGATGTATTCTAGGGTCCTCCTGGTCTTCCTGGCTTGAAAGGTGACCCTGGTACTAAGGGTGAGAAGGTATGTTTTAAATAGCATAGAACATCATTTTATATTTTAATAACTATATACAGTACTGTTCAAAATGTTGGGGTCAGAATACGTTTTGTTTTAAGGAAATTAATACTTTTATTCAGCAAGGATGCCTTAAACTGATCAATGATGAAAGACATTTATAATGTTACAAAAGATTTCTGTTCTTTTGAACTTTATATTTATCAGAAAATCTGATGTATCAAGGGTTCCATGAAAGTATTAAGCAGCACATCTGTTTCAACATTGATAATAATAATAAGAAATATTTCTTGAGCAGCAAATCAGCATATTAGAATGATTTCTGAAGGATCATGTGAAACTGAAGACTGGAGTAATGATGATGAAATGATAAATTCAGCTTTGTCATCACATGATTAAAAATAAATTTTAAAGTATGTTTAAATAGAAAACAGTTAATTTAATTCTTAATAATATTTCACAGTATTACTGTTTTTATTGTATTTTTTATCAAATAAATGCAGCTTAGATTCTACAGTTTTAAAAATGTATCCTTTGCTAAACATAACCATGTATATTTACAATAATGCTGATCTCAGTTGAAAGTTTAAGAGGCGAGAGCAGCTGACCTTTCTGGCATCTCTATTTCACATAATGACAAGGTATAAACAAGCTCTTATTGCTGTAGATTAAATATAGTGTCAGTTAAAGATTAAACTGTTACTCTGCCTGCGATACATAATCAATGCAGTATATCTCTGTAAATTTATTTTATGAGAGGAGACGTGCTGAGATGCCAGAGTGTATTCAGTATTAATATTGTGGAGAGGCAAGTACAGTAGCTGTGGCTGTAAATAACAGGTGTTGAATAGAAACTAAAGCACTTGAGCAGATCCTCTGTTCCTTAAATATGATTTATATTGTACACACTGGCTGCGGTAGCAAAACAGTGCAGTATTTTGTACATGATCAAATACATTGTTTGCCATTTCGGCCTTTAATCTGAGGTTGGTATTGACTTATTTATTTATTTTTACTGAATAATGTATGCCATTGTCCCACTGAACATTTTGGCAACAAATTTTCATAGTCACAGGTTTCAGTCTATTACTCTTAGTTTGTCAAGTCACCTTTATTTCCATAGCGCTTTAGACAAAACAAATAGTTTTAAAGCAGCTTCACGGTAATAAACAGGAAAATAACAATCACTGATACAAACCTCAAATATGCAATCCAAATTCTGCTGTAAAGCAGCTCAACAGAAGAATAGTGTCATTACTCAGCTCAAGTCAGTTCAATGTTGATTCTTTCTGTATATTCAGTATATTTCTGTATATATTTCTGGGGGTTGTTCTCCTCTGCCAAATGATTCTGAGTTAAATACAACTTACGCTCTATCAAAATCACCTATGGAATGCAATTTATCACAGAAAATCGTGTCTGTATGGTTTTATACAAAAAGCATCTGTGAAATATATTTTAGGCCTATATATGTTTTACTCCAGTACACTGCTATTAAAGCCCATGACTTCCTTTTACTCTTCCAGGGTCATCCAGGTCTGATTGGTCTAATCGGTCCTCCTGGTGAGTCAGGAGAGAAGGGTGACCGAGGACTGCAAGGTCCTCAGGGACTTGGTGGAGGCAAGGGTGACGCCGTGAGTGACTGCTCTTTAAATACACCTGAGTTAGTTCAGAGTCTGAGGGTGCTTTTGTCTGCTCCTCATAGATTCTGTTATTTAAGAACAAACACTTAGAAGTGTATCTTTACAATGATTTATGTTCATTTAAAATTATGTTTTGATCTTGCCCTGAAAATTATGAATTGCTTTATTGACTTCAGGGTCTCGTTGGTGCTTCTGGTCCACTCGGTCCTCCAGGTCCTCCTGGTATTCCTGTAAGCTGTTTTTTTACTTTAGCACTGCATGATTGTATGCATATCATTTTCTGATTAAGGCCCATCTTTTTTTTGGTCACACCTTGATTCTTAAAAAGACATTTACATGCTTCACAGCTATTAGGAAAATAGATGAATATTCCTCAATACATGTTATCAGCAAGCTATGTTAAGATGCTCGCCTACTCTTGCCATTTATACCACTGCATTTTAGTTATTTTGGTCAGTAATTTAATATTTTTATGAATTATTTCATGAACTCTTTTTAGATTATATGAATGTTTTTACAAGTGTCTCATAGCAGCCTTTGTAACATTATAACATCATTTTCAACACACTTAAATGTATCTAATATGATAAACAGCGCTGCTTTACCCCACATACGCTTGACTGGAAGAAGCGTAAGCGGCATCTGTGGCATAATAAAAGTTCAGCTGCTCTCGAGCCGTGTGTCGCTCTCGTCTCTCATTAGCAATCGCTCCAGCAGCCTTGTTCAGCTCCAACATCACTTGGACCTGCTCTGCTTCATAGTAACGTTAATAATCTCATTCATGAACATGATTTCTTCATGTTGTGTCCCGATTCTTTTCCACCGGCTGTGAGGTAAAGGCGACAACTCCCAAGATTCCGTACTCAATTTCAGCGTCATCAAGCTACGCCCTTGTTTTGAATAGGTGACCTCTAGTGGCGTAAAATTACATAGTGTGCCTTTAATCTGGTTTTGGCAATCAGGATAATGCATGTTTCCATTGTGCATATAACATGGTAATTGTTTACTTTTGTACATTTGACCACCTTAACACATTTCTTTGTGTCTCTATCTTCAGGGCACACAAGGACAGAAAGGATCCAAAGGATCAACTGTAAGTGCTGAACCTCTCCATTACACATGGTTAATGAGGTGGTTCATATTTTTTCCTTTTTAAACTAACCGTGTTTCTGTTTCCTAAGGGTTCAGCTGGCCAGAAGGGAGAGCCTGGCTTGATAGGACCACCAGGTCCTCCTGTAAGAAAAATATTATATTGCATGAAATAAATCAAATTGTACTTAGAGCTCTGCTGAAAATCAAATTGACATGCTTATGTCTCCAGTGGGATTGAAGCTGACCCTACAGAACTGTCAGTGATTTGTTTTTGATTATCTATCACTAGGGCCCAGCCGGTGACATCATCCAGCCCCTCCCCATCCAGACAAGTAAAAAATCGAGGAGGTCACCCGACATGCAGGATGATGAAGCAGCGGGAATGATAGATTATGGTATGGAGGGAATGGAGGATGTGTTTGGATCCCTCAACAACCTCAAGCAGGACATTGAACGCATGAAGTTCCCACTGGGAACCGAGGATAACCCCGCCAGAACCTGCAAAGACCTGCAGCTCAGCCAACCAGACTTTCCTGATGGTGAGAGAAAGTTATGTGGTTACTTTAGCAAAGATAAGGCAGAATTATCAACTTTTTTTGATTGTATGGCATACACAAGAGTCAGTTAAGTCTGTTTGAAGTAAACTAGGCCTAATAATCAAAGATGAAACAGATAAAGAGGAATAGAGGCATGGAGAAAACTTCTTTAATTGGGGCAAAAAAAAAAACCTAGAGAATTTTAACACACGTTTTTGACTGTAGGACAATACTGGATCGATCCAAATATGGGATGCATAGGAGACGCCTTTAAAGTGTACTGTAACTTCACTGCAGGAGGAGAAACTTGCATTTACCCTGATAAGAAATCCTCAGGGGTGAGAGGAACTCGTCTCTGCTAAATCTTATGATTGGTAGTAATATAAATCAAAAATAAAGAACTGTATTATCTTAGTGAATTATTTGATCACAGTTTCCATTTATTCCAGGTTAGAATATCAAACTGGCCAAAGGAGTCCCCAGGATCTTGGTTCAGTGAATTCAAGCGTGGAAAAATTGTAAGTGCCCATTTTTCTCTTCCATTATAAATTTCATAAACTTTGAATCAAAGCTCAGCAGTTTGGTTGTGAATGTCTCTCTTGCTTGAAAGCTGACAGTAGTTTAGGGTTGGGAATCAAGAACTGTTTTTTATACAGAAAGTTTCAGTTTTTTGTTTTGTTTTGTTTTTTAAAATATGGAAATGAATTTTGTTGTACTGGGATTTTTTATTTTTTTTGAGCTGGACGGCTAAGCGTTTAAAGATCGCGATCTCAATTCAAACACCCATGTGATCTAGATTCTAAATGACAACAATTCGAATGTATCTATTAATCCTTTGACAAAATCACACTGGAACATTCAAATCTGCAGAGAGCATTTATCATGTGTAGGTATGATACAGCTTCGCAGTCTTTTCAACCACACAATATTGTTATTTCAACAGTGTTACAAATATTCTTATCACAGAAGAACTGGGATATAAGGTTATAGTTTGGATAAAAATATTGATGTCTATGGAAGTGAACAAAATAGAGCAAATCACCTTTCGAATGTAACTTTAAATGAAAAATAACGATTATATTATTACATCTTTAGGCCAGATGACTGTTATATTTATTTGTCATTGAATCATTCATTAAAGAGATTTGTTTAAAAATGCTGATTCATCCAGCAATGATACAAGTATTTAGGAGTGAGTCATTGAATCATTCATTCATTCATTCGAACAGAGGTTTTTATTAAATAATTCAGATTGATTAAACATTTTAAATAGGCTGCAACAATTAACATTTTGTCAGAACCTCTAGTAAATGTTATTTTGTTCAGAATCATGGGAGAATCATGATCTGTATTTGAAACAAAACAATTGTGATTCTCAATTTATTCAGAATAGTGCAGCTCCAGTATTTTTACATTAGAACTAATTATTTAAAGATGCTTTCTAAAAAGTACTAAAAGAATTGTTAATTGGAGAAAGGTACCAGAAAATTTCCATCGATTTTCATCCCTACAATACTAAATCAAAAATTGAAAGTTCTTCTTTCGGTCAGATGTTTCATCCCCGTATTCCTTGTGTCTCAGCTGTCTTATGTGGATATTGAGGAGGGCTCGATAAACTCAGTCCAGATGACATTCCTCAAGTTGCTCAGCTCTTCTGCCCGGCAGAACTTCACATACATATGCCATCAGTCTGTGGCCTGGTATGACGCCAAGGCTGACAACTATTACAAGGCGCTGCGCTTCCTGGGCTCTAACGATGAGGAAATGTCCTATGACAACAACCCCTTCATCAAGGCTCTTTCAGATGGCTGCTCGGTAAGAGTGCTGTTGATCTGTTTGCTGGTCGTGCTGTATATTAGGGATGCTCCCTTATTAAAAATTTGGACGATACGATAAACCAATAATTATTTTGATTTTAAATAACTAAAATTCTGTACTATTTTGTCTGAAAAAAAATAAATAAATTACTAATTAACTAATAAATTAGCCAAAGTCTGTCGCTTTAAATGCTAAAAGTGAATTTTGGCATTACAACATTATAATGTACAGTATGAAAAATGGACATTCATTTTGAGATTTGTTAGATTACTTTTAACATTTTTATTAAATTACAAAAAAAAATTAAAGGATAACTTTTAAGTGAACATTACATGATGGCAAAGGTAATATTAATGTAAAAATAGAGGAAGATGTACAATTAAATATCCAATATAGACCTTTTATAATTTGAAATCTTCAAAAATCGGTCTACTGACAATTATCAAACATTACAATGCTCATGATAACTCTACAATAAATTTAGTTAACTCTACAATAAGTAAATCCACTTCACCGCCTAATTACTCTTCGACAGAAATGCCATAGTAATATACAGAGCTACCGCAAAAACGCAAGTTAAAAAACACAAAATTCTAAATATGGCTGCGCGCTTGTTTCTCTGGTTCAGGTCTTTTGGCCGATACTGATAAATGTAAAAAAAAATCTCTAATATCAGTCGATAGCCAATATGGTACCGATATATCATGTTTCCTTATTGTATATGTTAATTAAGCAATATAACATAAGCAAGAATACTGTTGTAAAAGTGAAGCAGTGTTATTATTATTTACACTTTACAGTATATTCTATTGTAAGTGTTTATTAATATTTTGGATGACCTTTTTTATATTTTCAGTCTTTATTTTATTTTAAGCAATTTTATGTGCTCTTATTTCTCCTAATTATGTCTGTTAATGGAGCAAAATATAATGTTTACATAGTGACATTCGTAAAAGTTGTTCAGGAAACCTAATCCTGATGGTAAACCTTAAACTTACTCCAAATAGGCTATAATGCACACCAGAAGAGAATTCAATTTTACCGTGGCACCTGGGGTTGGGTGGTGTCTAGTGCCACCCCAGACACCCCTCTGTCTCTGCCATGGGTTGTATACCGTTTGCAGTAATAACATACAATTCGTCAATTTCTGTTTCAGCTGAAGCAGGGATATTCTAAATCTGTGATGGAAATTAACACTCCTCGCATCGACCAGCTGCCCATCATCGATGTCATGTTGAATGACTTTGGGGAATCCAGTCAAAGGTTTGGATTTGAAGTAGGCCCTGTCTGCTTCCTTGGCTAAAGGACACCCCCCCTCTACCTTTATGGCAAAGGTCAAGGAGTGTGGCCAGCCAAGAGACCCCCAACCCGCCCCCTCCTTGCGCCACAAACACACACACCAGCACCCGCACTGTGTAATCTGAAATGGAATATTCATCGCCCCGGTGGGATCCCAGTCACACGACTGAAAACCTGCAATTGGAATAAAACAGAGAGAGAGGACATGAACTACCTGGTGGACAATGGCGCACTTTCAGGAGAAAGAGGAGGACCCATTCCTTTATCATCTCACCACTCTACCCAGCCTAGAGCCTGTAGGAATCTTTTCCCATTTCCAAACTCATTTTTTTCTCCACTTGAAGTCTTAATCCTTGTATTGTTTTGTCCCATTCCAACCTTAATCCCAGCACCATTCATGCTTGATCTCAGTCCTTCCCCATACTCCTATCCAATCTATTCCCAATCCCGTTCCAACTAATTTTCCCTGTATCCTTTATGGATCCTCCTCCAGGTGCTGCTCAGAGAAAGACAACCACAGTGGTGTGCTCTTGTTGTAAACACCCAAACACTTAAGGTGCTATTGAAAGTGCATTTTTTTGGTAATACTGTAATTATTATTTTGTACAATACTGTTCGTCTTGCATGTGTATCAAAATTGATTTGATGAAGTATTGATAACCATAAAGAGTTTTTCTCATGTTTTTTTCATGTTTAAAAACCAACAGTGCAACAGAATTTTTCATAAGATGTCAATCATTAAAATGTCCCTGCCAACTATAAAATAAAGTCAGCATTACAAACCATCCAAATTTGTAATTATAAAGTATCCATTTTGTAAATATTGACCAATTTTAAGCACTCAGAGTTTCCATTTTATTCAGGAATATACGGGCATGTCTAAAGTAGTGAAGGATTACCTGAACGTGAGTTATCTCGCTGTCTTCCTGAGGTCTGCGGATTTCCAATAGCTTTCCTTTGTTCTCAAGTGGTAGCAATGATGCTGTGGTAATCAGTGACTTTACAATGCTAAAGAAACTTGATGAAAAGTAACTTGATGTCAGATTGAATTTCTTGACAGTATACCTCAATCTCTTAAAAGACGTATCCAATTCAAAGATGTTCAACCCTGTACATACAGAGCCTTGGTTACAGAATCAAGTTTATATATTTGAGACAGGGATTTTTAAAATAAAAAAGACTATTTGTTAAACTTTTGTTTGGTTATTTTGTGATTGCTATGATTAACCCTTTTAGATATAAAACAGAAACAACTATTTTGAGGTGCTTTTCATCAGTATTAAATACGGATTCTGGACAGTATTGTATTAAAAGTGATAATTGTTTACTCTCTGTATGAATCATATCTGTGTGATTCACTCAGTCATGGATTTTTTTCCTGTGCTGTATGTGCAAAAGCTCATTGCATTCTTCATTTGTCTTCATATTTAAAGTTTCTGTGGTAAAATGTGTTCAGGTTGTGTGGTTCTGTAATGCTTAAGCTGTTTTGATTGCTTTATCTTTCTTTTGCATCCATTGTTTTTACGGTTCTGTCTGTGTCCCCGAAAACCCTTCAAATATATGACAATAGACTCAGAATTTACACGTCTGTGTAACATACTTATAATTTATGTAAAACTTGGAATAAATGATTGATTACATTTCAAGTAGATAATCTACTGTTTCAGTTTTGCTCAAAACAACAAAGATTGATCAGTTCAGTTCAAAACCAGTCACTCAATCACACCATTTAAGCCATAATGTCATTGGATGTAAAGCATGTTTGATTTATGATGCATGTCTTGTTGATCGTCCACTAAATCTTTTAGTTTCAATCTCACAGAATGATGCTATAAAGCTGAAATCTAGAAGAGAGATTTGCTGTTTCTTTAATAGCTGATGTTGCCATGGTGCTATAGTTGAACAGTTCATGCAGAAGTGATTATTCACCCGCTGGAGCGGAAACTGGCTGTGGTAATTCACCTGATGAGCAACACAAGATTATGAGCACCTGCATACCTTGGAAGTTTGTCAACAGGAAAATAAAAATTGACAATTTTTGTTTTTATTGAATATTGCAGTATTTATTAATACCTTTATCCATGCGCATCATTATTTTTTTAATTCATGTGTCCTCGTAATCTTCATCTAGCAGCAACATCTTTTCTCTGATGATGTGTATACTGACATGAGGGCGGGACAAACGTCTCAGGTTATGCTTCTAACAATTGTTCCCTTAGAAGGGGAAAGAGACACTGCGTCTCCTATGACGTCATTACTGGTGCGACTGTGTATAAATGGGCACCTCTGAAACATGTATCCACTTCTTGTCTGAAGGAGATGTGCACAGGAATACCTGAAGCATGGCAAAGGGACGCAGTGTCTCATTCCCCTTCTCAGGGAACCATGGTTACATTTGTAACCTGAGAGGTATAACCTTATTTGTCCATTAATGACATCATCAGCGACTAGTCGACTCGACTTTCATCACATAAATGTCGACTTTAAAAAATCTAAAGTCATTCAACCCCTACCATGCTGAAGGTATGAGTGCCTTATTGGCTGACATAAGTCATAGACTCAAAGGAGTCCCCATCCCTAAGGTACACACCAGCATTGCGATTAATTCCATGCAGTCAGAGCCCGAGCTAGGCAAAGCTCAAGAGCTTGGTATTCCCAATACCTTTAAGGGAATATCGTCATAGACTGGAGTTTCTCAAGAAGGGAGGCCTCAACAGGATAAATCTAAAAGAGAGGAGGCCTAACTACATTCTCTATTCAGGCCGAAATCCAAGGAGGCTCACAGCTGATGATGGATGTGGGCTGAATATGGCTTTCCCCAAGATCTCTCCATATCAGCTTGAAGCTCTGGGAGAAAGGGCAGGGTGGTTATGTCCCGACAAAAAGTGCTCATCCAAGTGACTGCGAACGAACTTGCGCTTCTCGTGCTTCCACGGCAGATCTAATCTGTGGCATGGGACATAACCTCTTACAGCTTGTCATATGCAGGGCAGGCGGGCTGAGAGTGCTTAGAAAACAAGAAGTGGATTATGTATTTCACAGATGCCCTTTTATAATCACGGTCGCCTCAATAGTGACGTCATAGGCTGTCACCTGCCAATGTCAAGTTCATTGTTGTGTTTAGTCTCATGCTTCAGACACCAGTCATGTCGGAGGCATTCCCCATAGTGCCCTCTAGGGTTTCCATTCAAAAGGGAACCACAATTATCCAGTGACCCAATCAATTCCTTGTGGGCGAAATCAAGCCATTTCACTAGGATATACGTCACAATAGGTTAATGAAACAGCTGGTTCAAAGGAGGTGTTTTTATTTTCAGAAAGAGGACAAAATTACAAAGGGCTACAGAAATCCAAATACAGTAAGGAGAAAAGGGCCAGACTATCCCTGTATATCACTCAGAAAGTACAGTATAAAAATAAAGTTATCTGTATTCTTGATCTTTAAAAGCAAAACTATAATGGTAAATCTTGGTTCCCCTCATTTATGATTTCATAATTTTAAAACATTAAGCAATCTGCTTAACTAGTCCAGTTTTACTTTCAAGGTTTTATAGTACAAGGAAACTTTATTGTTGCTTTTAATGTTTTAGTTATTTTTAAAACACCAATTGAAAAAAAAAGTTTAAAAAAAAAAGAGAAAAGGATCATGAACATTTAGGAAACTAAATGAATTTTTAAATGAATCCACAAATAAATTATGATTTATATTATGCAAATATGCAAAGTAGATTCATATTTTATGTGACAGAACATTTACTGATTAAAATATAAATTAAATCTATTAGTAGTAAGGGAATAATAACCGTTTTTAAATTAAGCATGATAATTGAACAACTAAATGCGGTTTATTACATGGCTCTCTATAATATGTGATTCTGATTGGTCATTCGCTGCAATTAGTAGTCAGACAATTTCACTGTTGTCCATGGCAAAGTTGTTTCTTGTTTCAAAGGCAGCTGGCACCATCTTGCGTTTCATTTATTGTTAGCATTAAAAAATATCCCAAAACTTCAGTATTAATTTTATTGTAATATTGTTGCATCCTGTCAGAGTTCAGTTTGTTGCTGATTGGACTTTATCTCACATAATAAACAAGTCATATTATTACAGTGTATATTCTCCAAATATTCCCGCATATGCATAATATACTGTACATATTGCAACTACACGGGGACGAAAACAACGATTAACAAAATTGTGCATATTAATTGCCGCAATAAACAGTATTAATGAATAGTAGCACACTAGGCATGTTTTTTTCCCCCTATAGGCTAAATTTTTCTCCTCATGCCATGGCGGGCCAAATCAAATGTCATTATGGGCCAATCGGCAGTGGCGGGATGCACAGTGTTTACTTACTTTTCATGGAATCGACCCACAGATGGTATTTTAACATCAACAACACTTTACCTTTATATTGGAAATATTTATAATATGATAGAAACCCTGGAAATATCAGGGAAATTTACCATAATTTCCAGGAATTTAAATGTAATGGAATGTTTCAAGACTTCTTTACACAAGTTAAATATTTTAATTCCCAACTGGTACATACAAATGAAAATTATCCACAGTAATCTCAATAAAATAGTTTTTAAAAATAAATATGAACGACTGGAAAGTGCATTGGTTGAGAACCCCGTATACCACTTCATATGTGTCTGAAAAGGGGTCAGGGCTTTGATGATGGTGGTCATCAATCAGGAGTCAGTACAGTATACACAGCCGCTCTGAATTTAAACTGTATTTGGAATAACTAACAGTAATTTAATTACAGACATACATTCAAGGACCTGGCATTTGATCAGCTTTTGGTTTTTCTATTTTGCTTTCTGCTCTTTGATTGATAATTTGGGGTGTAATTGAATTTGAATAATTTGAGGTCATCCTTCTTCTAAAAAAAACAAAAAAACACACACATTGATGTGCTCAGAGTGATGTGATTTGTGCTACCCGTTTTGTAACTTATAATGACAAAAATCTGAAAGCAAACATTTAACTACAAACATGCAATAAAACACTTGAAATAAGTAAAGCAGTCAAACGCCACATATCTTGCAAAAGATAGAGACCCTTAGAGACCCTAAAGGAACCTTCCATCTCACTTCCCAATATTCCAGCCCAAATCGACACCCTGTAACCCCTCCAGTCCTACTCTCCCGCTCCGAGCGGGACTCTAACCAACGTCCCTATCATGGGAGGCAGGCCCGCTAACAAGGACACTAAAGACCGCAGTCTCTAGCATCAGTCGCCAGTGCGCCTCTTGACATCAGGGGAGTGAGGTTTACCTGCACAGCTGCACAGTCTTGTTGGAACAGGGTGACCATTCACCAACCATCCAGAAATCCATCCTTCTAGACCATTCATTGTAATACGGCATCCGTCAGTGAATAAAACATTTTTTATTTTTTTTTTGTGAGCTTTGGTTAGGGGTGGCAGAAATGCAACTGCCAGCCTGCATGGAGAGGTTCGGCTCTACAGCAGCTCTAGGAAAAAGTTGTTATCAAGCTAAAGTAAGTTTTTGATTTAATCACTTCCATTGTAAAAATCGTTAATTATTAACTTAGGGGCCGCTTAAATTACACATTTTTAACTGAAAACAGAAGACTTTTAAATGCGTTTTTGCTGTTCATTTACGTGTTTAGTCTATAGCTATGCGCGTTTGAATGTGTATGTGTGCAGATGCTTAGTCTTTCTTTACAAAGTGTCCACCAAATTACTTGTCTGGTCCACATAATACAGAATCATTAGTCGTTTCCGCAGATCCATGCGAACTGGAATCATTTTGTTAACGTTTTATCTATGCTTAGGGAAAGGAAAGGGAAGGAAGCCATCGCAGAGGATAGTTTAGTTAACACTTCAGGGCTGCATTGTCATCGTGTCTAGGCGCAGGTCCTTCATCTCATCTGGATATGGCCTGGATCTGGCAGACTACGGTAAACCTCGGGATAAACAGAGAGATACTAATATTAGCGTAGACTCCATTCTTCTTATGATGTAGCGAGTACATCAGGTACTAACAATTTACATTTAGATAATGTGTTATGTGTATGTAAGGTTAAAGAGATGTATTTTTAGTCTAGATTTAAACTGACAGAGTGTGTCTGCTTTCCAAACAATGCTAGGAAGATTGTTCCAAAGTTTAGTTGCTAAATAGGTCTACCATCTGCAGTTGATTTTGATATTCTAGATTATTATCAACTGGCCAGAATTTTGAGATTGCAATAGACATGAAGGACTATAATGCATTAAGAGCTCGCTCAGGTACTGGGGAACTAAACCATTTAGTGCTTTGTAAGTAATTAGCAAGATTTTAAAATGTATACGATGTTTAAAAGGGAGCCATTGCAGTGTTGACAGAACCGGGCTAATATTTCATTCTTCTTGGTTCTAGTAAGAATTCTAGCTGCTGCATTTTGGACCAGCTGGAGTTTGTTTATTAGGCATGCAGGGCAACCACCCAGTAGAGCACTACAATATTCTAGCCTCGAGGTCATGAGCACATGAACTAACTTTTAAGAGACAATAACGATGTCTCTTAGCGTGCTACAAAGTCTCTAAAGGTATACCTTAACTAAAGGTATACCTTTTCTATAGGTGTGTTCTCCGAACTATACCTTAAAATGTTGCTTAAGGTATACAGGTGCTGTCCATGGCGGTGGTACTGAATTGGTTGATATTGATGGCTCGAGAATCGATTATTCACTCTATGCAGGGGCTGCTTCACTGCATTATGTCAGAAAGTGATGTTCTTTATAAAAGAAGCACTACATAAATAGTTGAAATTGCATTAATCAGGACTCATGGGCTCTTATAAAAATAATCTACATTTTATATAATTTGGAAATAAGTGCGTGAACCCAGCAAACCTCATGTCCAAACATATCATGCCTCAACCCGCTACATTAACTGGCAGTATGCCTTCACTGGCCTTTGAAAGGGTCATTTATATTATCATATTTGCGATAGTGTATTCATTTACTCCACAACCAGGGTTGATTGCCCAGCAGCCGCATCACATTATTGGTGTAAATCACTAATTTCTGTTATTGGATGACCTACTCAATAAAAGTGCAACATGTGAAACATAATCAACAGCTACTATGGCGGAGAAAAAATACAGAAAGAGTGCACAAAATAGTGCACATACACTAATTGGCTCCGCAGACAGCACCGTCTTTGATTTAGCACAACTATTTGCTGTATCGCTGCCATAGTTTGACCAAACTCCCCACCACAATCATTCCCTTTAAATATACTCCTAAGCCTTTACTACCTAATGGTTTGCCAGCTGATGTACCTTTGGATAATATAACTAAAAAAGCTAACAACCATCAGTGTAATGACAATTTTTTTCTTTGCATGAAAACACTTCAGTTAGCCTAATTGAACAATGGGTGTATTACAACTTCAGAATTATATTCGTATAGACTGAGCTGTCAACAGTGATAAGGTATAGCTAAGACTGGTCCAGACCAACCTTATGAACGTATGACTTACAGAAGGTGTACTTAGCTAAGAACATTAACATAAACACAAATTAATGTTAAGGTACAGCTTAAGGTATAACTTATGAATGATGTAATGTTAAGAAGTTTCAGGAAACCCAGACCAGATCAGTATAGCCAACTGTTGTTGCTCAAGGAAAAAGTACTTCTAGCTAGCACTATGGCATGATGAGCCAAAAGCCCCAATCATCCTCTTGTGCTGTTTGAACACTCTAAAAGAAGCATCAATGTACGCCACACAGTCCTAGTAATCAGAATGCTGAAGTTTAATACAGAAGGATGTCACATCAAAGGTCCTAACAGCTACTTGTGAATTATTACCCTGAAATGCCTTTATTGCATTATTCATTCCTTCCAAACTTCAAAGGTACTTGATCACTTCATTAAAGGTGATTCTCAATGTCCTCAAAGATTCAACTTTTCTCAGAAGTCTTTATCCTTGAGCCAGTGCGATAAATCTATATGAGGCCTAACGTACTCAGTAGAACCATACTGGTTACACAATTTAGTAGTCAATTAGCTTACTTAAAGTTTTAATAAAAATGCTGTTTAATATTTTAATATTTAGTAACTGTTTTATAAAAGCAATAAGACAACTTAATTCCATTGTGTATGAACAGTCACAACTAAAGCAACCTTCTTAGTCTCATGACTACATTCACAATCTACGGTATTTCTTTGGATAGTTACACCAGATAGAGACTGGCAATATTGTGTCTAAAATGATAAATAGTGACTCAGTATTAAGTTTGTTGTTGTCTTGTTTGTTGAAATGTTCTAAGGAATCAATATCACACTTTTAGTCTGAACATCAACAAGGCTGTGATTACCAGCAGATATTCTAAACATCAGAATACTGTTGTAGAATACTGAAAAACACCGTTGTTTTCAATGGATCTGCCAT
This sequence comes from Anabarilius grahami, assembly GCA_003731715.1. NCBI lineage: Eukaryota > Metazoa > Chordata > Actinopteri > Cypriniformes > Xenocyprididae > Anabarilius > Anabarilius grahami. Next base: position 10,018,633 of record RJVU01044706.1, on the reverse strand, counting down.
GTGATGAGGCTGTATTAGTATCTCACATCGATGTACCTTGCTCAAAGATGCACTACCATTCAGATGTTTGGGGTCAGTAAGATTTTTTTATGTTTTTCAAAGAAGTCTCTTAAGCTCACGAAGGCTGCATTAATTTAATCAGAAATACAGCAAAACAAATTGTGAAATATTACTACAATTTAAAATGACTGTTTTCTATGTTAATATATTTAAAATGTATTTTATTCCTGTGATGGCAAAGCTGAATTTTCAGCATCATTACTCCAGACTTCAGTGTATCATTATCCTTCAGAAATCATTCTAATATGCTGATTTGCTGCTTAATATTTCTGTGGAAACCATGATACTTTTTTCAGGATTTTTTTGATGAACAGAAAGTACTTAATTTAATTGTTAAGGATATCCGTGCACTTATTATTCCTGTAAAGTAACCGCTAACAACCAAAAAGAAATATGCTTATGAATATTTAATTAACTTTAGCACAATGATCAGAGGCAATATAGACAAACAGATTGATGGAAACGGAGGATGACAGATTTAGAGGAGGAGAAATGCTCAAATGATGAGCAACTACACATGACAAAAGTGTTTATTTGTCCTCTGTGAGTCACTGCTCTTATCCAGATCTGGAACTTGTTTAATCATCATTACATTTTCTAGTCATGGTTGGTATATTTTACAGTTAGCTCATTTCACAGGACACTAACTTCTGGCAGAGGCTTAAATCTTGTTTGTGTTCATCCTGCCTATTAATTCTTTAAAAAATCGTATTTTGTATTCTTTCTTGGGTATTGACGGGTACAATAATACCATGTGGATTACACTAAATACAGCACGGAATATACAAAGCTTTACTGGGAGAACAGCAGCGGTCGTAATATGAAAATGAAAATGGATTTATAGCCAAATGTTCTATGAGCAGAAAGTCCATTATCTTTGGCTTTCCTGCCTCCTCCATGTTTGATGTGCCTAAGTGTCCAAAATAAATCAGCAAAGCTTATTTGCCTTTATTGAGACAGCTCCTGTCTGAATAATGACTGGTGAGCCACTCCAGCTCATGAATAACGTCTGTTCGTAAATGTTCTGTTTTTGTGTGTGTGTGTTTTTAGTGGGTGTGTTGTGTGCCTGTGTATGTGTATGTGTGTGTGTATGTGGCTGGCGTCCCACTCCTGTTGGGAACACCTTTCATTCAGAGCTCTAGCAGGCAGCAGCTGTGGCCAGCTGCCAGACACAAACGTGCCCAGAGTTAATGTGTTAGAGTGATTCAGGCGATGTACATTGCAACCTGCTGGGTCAGTGTCTCAGCGTGCGACGGCTTCTTTCTCTCTGCTTTTCTCACTCTTTTATTCACACAGTCTCTTTTAATTCAAAAACTTTTTTGTGCTTTTCCGAGGCCACTACAACATGAATCGTAATCAAAGGCAACCAGGCCATTAGTGAAGACCTGTTGAGGGAACCAAATGTCCTGCGCTCGCACATGTGTGACCTCAGCACAGCTCTTGAAATCAAACAGGTGTCAGAGGAGACTATTTATGCAGCACATTGTGAAACACCATCAGGACTTTTATCTTATTCAATAGCTGGGAGTCAGTGCTGGGTAGATTACTTACAAGTTGTAGTTCATTACTGATTCCAAATTACATGACAAAAATTGTAGTTACAGTGGTAGTGATCCATTACATTACACATTTATGTAATATAATCAGACTACTTTTTTATTTACTTTTAGATTACTTTTGACCTAACTAGTTTATTACATTGATTTGAATAGGATTTTACCATATTGATATAAAAACACAAAGAGAAAAAATATATATATATTCCATTTGTTGTTATTAACATTACGTCAAGGTTTCCCAATGTTGGTGAAGGAACTGCAGGTGGTTTGTGAGTTTAATAAAACGCTAATAATTAATTAAATCATAAAAATGTCAAAAAAAAAAAAAAAACATTTTAAAACCACAACAATTATTTGTTTACCTGCATGTCATGTGACAATTAACCAAGGGGGTACTTCAAGTAAATACTGTATATTAGGTCAATCGGCTGACAAAATTTTTTTGGGAATCCCTGCATTACATGTAAATAAAAAAAATAACATGATTTTGTACATTTTAATATGTTTGAAAAAGCTTCCCAAAGACATAGCCCACTGAGTGATATTTCAAATAAAAGTTAATGTTTTCATAAGTAGGTGATGCAATGTTGAAATGTTGAGAAAACACTTCTTAAAAGTGAAATGATTTCTGTAAATCCAGTGGTCAAATGATGTGTAGCCTCTCAATTTTCTGTGTAATTATAGCCACCATGGTGACTGGTTTTTGTGTTAATGTCCACAAAACTGGACGCCTTTCTGAACGTTTATAAGCGGTGGGCTATTTTAGGAGGGAAAATGTAAAAGATGAAAAATTATGTTATTACACTTCTTTTAAAATGTAATATTATCTAATTACAAGTATTTCATTTTTGCAATCTGATTACGTAATCCAGACTAGGCCTACATGCAATCAGTCGCTACCCAGCACTGTTGGCATGAAAGTCCATTTCTTCTTGAAAGGACAGACAAGCCCTGAAGAATCTCAGAAAAACAACTTAAAGGCCTTTGACTGAAAATTCACCTGAATGAAATAAAAATGGACAGTTCTTGTTTAGTTTTTTTTTTATGGAATATTGCAGTATTTATTATAAATGATTTATCTGTGCACATCTTTTTTTATTTTTGTATTCATGTGTCCATAATCTTTAATCAAAATAACTTTCCCTCTGTCTTGCAACGACATCTCTTCTCTTCTCTGATGATGCGTTTGCTGGCGCGAAGGCGGGACAACCTGTCACTCACATGATATCATACACATGCAAACCACAACCATCCAATCAATTCCCAATGGACAAATCAAGTCCTGCCCTACATTTTTTCCTTGTTCGAGAATTTACAGTACAGTACATTACAAGACTATCACTTCCATTTCATGCCGACTTTACGCCCAAAGTATAATTCTTTTTTTACTTAATTCTGATTGGTCAATCGCACCATGCATTTCCTGATATCACAGTCGTCCATGGCAACGCTGATCTGGGTAACTAAAACTAGCGCTACTTTCATGTCTCTCAACTCACACTGCAAACTTGCTCTTGTTTCATACAAACAGCTGCTGCCATCTAGTTTCTCAGTGACAGTTATCGATTGTAGTGAAAATGCCTTCCGTTTTAATAATATGGTTGCATTTTTTTCCTTGTTCATTGTTTTGTATTTTGTAGTTTATTAGCGGATTTATTAGCTTTAAGATATGCCTGCATGTACAATTATATAATAATTTCAAATCAGATCAATATTTGAACAGTAATAAGTGGGATAATGTAATCAACCGTACTTTACTCAAAACAAAACTCATTCTGACTAGGTTAATTTAGCAAAAATGATTGGCTGACTGTACATTATCCCTTGTGTAGTTCATATTTCATCCCTTCTTCATCTTAGTGTTGAAAAATCTGCCCATTATATACATAGGATAATGAGAAAGATAACTGCTCATTGGGGCATGGTTATTGATTTTTTTCTCACTCTTTCTATGGTTGACACATGTTGGCTTGCGGTATAAAGACAGTCTCTGAGATGTCTGTCTGCAGCTGCTTTGAGGTTTTATACATAGCTAGACTGATGTGTTCTTGAGGGGTGGGCACCTCCTGGAAAGACCAAGGTGACTCCTGCAGCTTAATTCTGCAATAAAGGAGAACAGAGTTTTAAAATATACTCATAGCTAGACAAGATTAACCATTTAAAAGGACTTTTATGTGTTTTATTGCTGCATATACAATGCTATCTCACAACCAATTCGTACGTATTTTACGAGGTGGCTGATTCGTATGAATTCATACGACCTCACGCGTACAAATTCGTACGACTTGTCTAAACCCCACTGATGGGTAGGTTTAGGGGCGGGGTTTGGGGTAGGTCATTCATATGAATTCATATGAATTTGTCAACTCGTAAAATACATACAATTTAGGCAAGGCAAGGCAATTTTATTTGTACAGCACATTTCATACACAATGGTAATTCAAAGTGCTTTACAGAAAGAAGAAGAATAAAAATAGAACATAAGGAATAGAAATAACAGTAAAAACAGAGAATTTTGCTATCTGGATGGATCAGCTAGGAAGTCTTAGGGAGTTTTTTGTTGTTGTTGTTGTTGTTGTCCATCAGAGCAGATCTAAATGGATCTTCCTCACACGACAGGACCGCTACCTGTTAAGGGACTTCAAACTAATAAACGAAGTTTCAATCTCCCCTTTTGCCAAGACACCTCAAACTGCGCCACACAGCCCTAATCCCCCTTCCGGAGATATCTTATCTATGCAACGCAGTTCAAATCTCCCCTTTGGAAAGTGTCCTGACTGTAATCCAGAGATATCTTAACCTTGCACCACAGCTCAAATTTCCCCATGTTTTGTCCCCTTATCCAAATTGACCAAATTTTAACCTAATCACAAATGCTTTCTTCCTAATTCTCCCAGCTCTTTCAACCAGACAGCAATATTTAAAATGCATTAAAAGTCAGAAA
>RJVU01044706.1:9962741-10010498 GCA_003731715.1 Anabarilius grahami | reverse complement strand
GATTTGTCGTTTGAGCACTGTGCTGATTTGCTGTAGTTAAAATTAAGAGATAAAATATAAAAGCAATAGAGCAAAGCGCGGAGCTGTGAGCAAGAGCATCCGAACAGTAGCGAAGCAGGAAGTGTCCAAAAAAAGCAAAAAACGTATGAATACGTACGAATTGCCGTGAGATCGCACTGGCATACACTATACACCGATCAGGCATAACATTATGACCACCTTGCTAATATTGTGTTGGTCCCCCTTTTGCTACCAAAACAGCCCTGATCCCTGAAGGTGTGCTGTGGTATCTGGCACCAACATGTTAGCAGCAGATCCTTTAAGTCCTGTAAGCTGCGAGGTGGGGCCTCCATGGATCAAACTTGTTTGTTCAGCACATCCCACAGATGCTCAATTGGATTGAGATTTGGGGAATTTGGAGGCCATGTCAACACCTCAAACTTGTTGTTGTGCTCCTCAAACCAATCCTGAAATTTTTTTGCTTTGTGGCAGGGCGCATTATTACCAGACCAGGCCACCTTCTTCCATTGCTCTGTGGTTCAGTTCTGATGCTCACATGCCCATTGTTGCCGCTTTCGGCGGTGGACAGGGGTCAGCACTGGTCTGTGCCTATGCAGCCCCGTACACAACAAACTGCGATGCACTGTGTATTCTGACACCTTTCCATCAGAACCAGCATTAACTTCATGAGCAATTTGAGCTACAGTTGCTCGTCTGTTGGATCGGACCACACAGGCCAGCCTTCGCTCCCCACGTGCATCAGTGAGCCTTGGCCGCCCATGATCCTGTCGCCGGTTTACCACTGTTCCTTCCTTGGACCACTTTTGATAGATACTGACCACTGCAGACCAGGAACACCCCACAAGAGCTGCAGTTTTGGAGATGCCATCACAATTTGGCCCTCGTCAAACTTGCTCAAATCTTTATGTTTGCCCATTTTTCCTGCTTCTAACACATCAACTTTGAGGACAAAATATTCTCTTGCTGCTTAATATATCCCACCCACTAACAGTTGCCATGATGAAGAGATAATCAGTGTTATTCACTTGTGGTCATAATGTTATGCCTGATCAGTGTATATACGTATAATCGCTTTGGGTAACGTTTGCCATTACACACTGCTAAATTAATTAATCCAGCTTAAATGTGAAAAGGATACCTAACATGGCTTACCCTGACATCTGTTTCTGGCCCCAGCTAGTGCTGTCAGATTTCAGTGGTGCATTCCTGGCTTTTAAATGACTGCATCATTCAAACCTTGCTTATTTTTAATTGTAATGTCTTCAAATAAATGCAGTTTCACTGACATTGATTAAACGGATATAACACTAAAGTAAACAAAAGACTTTCTCTTTGGATAAATGAACAAATAAAGAGAGAAGCCTATACCTCTAAAAAAGGACAGGCAAACCACACATGTTGCCAAGCAACTAATTGAGAATGCAGAGGTGCAGTGAAGTTTATGCTCTAACTTCTGATGAGGTAATTTTAGCATATGCAGTTCTGTGTCTGTAGATAATGTGCAGAGATGCTAGTTATCTTGGTTTTTGAAAGTATGAATTGTGAGGGGTCATCTTACCCAAAGGGTCTAATTTTATCTTTTTACTTCAAAATAATAACTATAACTTTTACTCCACAATCTAAAACGTTAATGTGTCCACAAATTCCTCATTATCAAACAGACAAAAAAATAAACCTTTGATATTTGCGTCATAGATCAGTGATCACTATATTTTCCAGAGACACAAATTAGATCAACTAACCTCAAAAATGCCATTGTAACTCTCAAGATCCATAAAGGTACTAAAAACATATTTAAAACGGTTCATGTGAGTTCAGTGGTTCTATCTTAATATTATAAAGCGACGAAATACCTTTTGTGCTCCAAAAAAACTAAATAACGACTTTTCAACAATATAGTGATGGGCCAATTTCAAAACACTGCTTCAGAGCTTTAAGAATCGGATCAGTGATTCGAAGCGGCAAAGTCATGTGATTTCAGCAGTTTAGCCGTTTGATAGGAGATCCGAATCACTGATTCGATTCGTAAAGCTCAGAAGCAGTGTTTTATATTCAGCCCATCACTATATTGTTTTTTTTTTGGCGCACAAAAAGTATTCTCGTCGCTTTATAATATTAAGGTAGAACCACTGAACTCACATGAACTGTTTTAAATATGTTTTTAGTACCTTTATGGATCTTGAGAGTTACAATGGCATTGCTGTCTATAGAGGCCTCACTGAGCCATCGGATTTAATCAAAATATCTTAATTTGTGTTCCGAAGATGAACGAAGGCCTTACGGGTGTAGAACGACATGAGGGTGAATAATAAATGACATTATTTTCATTTTTGGGTGAACTAACCCTTTAAGACTTAAAATTGGTGTAGTTACTGACTTTTTGTTTACATGTCAATAGAAAGATACACATTTTGTTTTGTGTTGATATCAGTCATATTTAAAAACAACGAAGGAATGATGTTACCACCTTTTTTTCTTTGGTCTAATTTTGCTTAGCAGCTATGATCGTTGATTTTATTAGACTGTGCCACTTTAAAAAGTACAATTCTCTTTTCCAAATATATTTTCTTCAGACTTGCTAAAATAATCGTTAATGGTATTAAGGAACCAGAATCGTTCGATTCTTTACAATTCCCACCCTGAGCAACATCTAATGAACATTTTTGGTTTAATCTTTACTCCTCACGTTGTATAAAAAAAGTCGTGATTTTATCCCTTTAAGTTACTCTTAGATATATTTAAGTTTGACTAATGAAAGAGTAACCCCGCACTGAAATGCTGTAATGATGTAATATCCGCTGAGTCTCCACACATCTCTCAAACTTTTCTGCGCCCAGAGCGACGATGACAGCGCACGCACTTTCAGCGGCTCCATCGAGGTTCTCCGATCCCAAGATACTGACAAGAAGCTCGATCTGAAACATCGGAGAGTGAATCAGCTTGCAACAGAGACGTAGGAGGGAGACTCGAGGCAGAATGCGGGCGCTGTTCGTGGTGCTGAAACCGCTGTGTTTTCTCGCTCTGCTTGGATACTGCCCTTCCGCGGTGAGTGATGCGCACCTTACTGACTTAGACACAAACTTAACATGTCTAAGCCCAGCTCCGACTACACCACTGACTCATAGAACAGCGTATACGCAAGACTAAATGTATATTTAAAGTGACAAACAGTGATGTCTTATGAGAATATGCGTTCTTCCGATAATATCCTTTTAATGACAACCTCAGAGAGAAGGAAATGCAGTAACACTTAATCGGGGCTATAAAAATCTTGACAGATGTGGGATGCCCTAAAATTGTGTTTAAAAATCTTATTTTCCATTTTATGTAACTTTCTCTATGATTGCAGCTCAAATAGCCACAGAACATTATTAGACCCTCTGTTCTGTTATAGTGAATGGGATACTAAAGCTTTCAGCTTGCAGTCTCTTATTTCTGGTCTCTTATTTAAAGGTTTTAAACATCCACCTGTACTGAGCTGGCTGTTTATTTCACCTTAGGTCAGACTTTATATTAGGTGTCTTATTTAGATAAATGCTAAATATATTTACATTAAAATAGAAATCATGTGATACAATGTACTTATTGTGTACATGTCATGAGATTTGCATTTGCTGCTACTATAGGGATAGTGTTATGAATACGGTTTGTATTATGATCCCTGGGACAAATAAACAGTGCATGGATTTTCTCCCCATTTCTGTACTCTATTACAACTATTATACTAGTATATATTACTGTTTACATTGCAATGCATATTAAGATGCATGGTTCCTTCAGTAAGAATAAGAGTATCCTATAATTACAGTAATTGCATGCAGTTATTTTAAATATAAATACAGTGTAACAGCACGTGTTGTATGTACAGAATGCGAACATTGTCGTTTTAACAGTAAATAGTCAAAAAGATAATGTAAAGTTTTAATGTACTATTTTAGTACTAATATATTTTGTTATATTAAGAGTTCAACAGTAATCTACAGTACTGGGTGTTGATAAAGAGTTTAAACGAGGAAATGTTTTTCTTCCTCAGTCTATTCTCAGCCCTACTATTAATCTGTATGGAATTCCTAAGATTTTTTTTTTTTTTTTTTAGTACTGGGTCAAGATCAGATCTGCAACACTGAGGCATGGCCAACTTTTTGTCATGTAGCACCCAGATAACTACATGAATTTCATATATCATATGTGACTGGAAACCAAAGAAATCCGTAGTATCTGTGAGAGTGTTGTGAGGATCTCTCATCCAGTCTTAATAAACCCAGCTGCAGGTCTTATTTGAGGAGCAGAATCCCTCTGCTCGTATCTCATAATGGCAGTGAACTAGCAGGAAGTACCCATCCAACTTGGATATGTTACAATTTGCTGAAATTGCAGTTAGTTGTTAGTTGCAGCAGCATCAGGAAGTGTGCCAGAATGTGTAAAGAACTCTCATTTTCAGCTCGCCTGTAAAAGGCTAGTCCCCAGAGCCAGCCTTTCAAAGCCTGCTGCAAGAGTGGGAAAAATGAATGTGGGTGTTTACAAAGCTCCTTTATTGTTGCAGACAAACTAGGGAAATTTGGGGGGAATGAATGCAGAGAGAGAGAGGCTTTATGATGAAGTTGTTGCAATGGGGTGCTTTTTGTTGTCAAAACACACTATTTTTGGCCTGCTATGTTTTAGTGGCGTGTGCTTGAATTAGTTTTAGAATTCTGATGAGTCAGTGTGAATGAAAATGAATATTCAATGGAATACATAGAAACTGCACTATATTTTTCCTTTGCTTTTATTGTATGATTTTAAATGAAGTATAGTGTCTTATACAGTCAGAGGCAGAATTGGGATCCTTTCAGCCAGAAAGTATGGTAACACTTTAATTAAAATGTGTATTTATAATCCATTATAAAAAGTATTCATAATGTACATTATAATACACTACTAACCAAAGTTAAAGGGATAGTTCACCCAAAAACTAAAATTCTGTCATCATTTACTCCCCCTCAAGTTGTTCCAAACCTGTTTCAAAATTTCTGTGTTCTGCTGTACACAAAGGAAGATATTTGGAAGAATGTTTGTAACCAAGCAGATCTCGGCCCCCATTGACTACCATAGTATTTTTTTCCTACTATGGTAGTCAATGTGGGACGAGATCTGCTTGGTTACAAACATTCTTCCAAATATCTTCCTTTGTGTACAGCAGAACAAAGATATGTGTACAGGTTTGGAACAACCTGAGTAAATGATGAGTAAATGATGACAGAATTTTAGTTTTTGGGTGAACTATCTCTTTAAATGCATTATAATATTTGCAGATACCTTGTTACATCTGAAATTGGTTGTTTGTCATGTGTTTTAATGCATTATACTTTCTAAAGGTCTAACCGTGAATAGTATTATAATGTACTGTATTATAACTGTGGTTACAATTATTCATGAGATCATATTGCAAGGCATAGTTAATGCATGAAAATACTTTTAGAATGCATTTTATATATAAAGACTGTCACCAAAAGGTTACCTGGAAATATGAGAGCCATGCTTGTGGAATCAAGAAAATTTGAGGCAATTTTTTTTTAAATGGGTCATGACATGGATTTATTATTATTTTAATATGTTCCTTGAGGTTCATTTATAATGTTAATAAAGTTTTTGCACACAAAATATCTGAAATGACCCTCTGTCTGAAATGATTAAAGGGTTAGTTCAACCAAAAATGAAAATGAAAATATTAATCTACAACGCGCATTCACGCAACGTCTACTCTAATGTAAACACAACACACGTGTCGTGGTGCTCTCATGAATGCAAGTTGGAGATTAATATTTTATGAATAAAGTGGCATATTATATTTTTTGGTTTTTTTTGCACAAACAAAGCACTCGCGTCACTTCATAAAATTAAGGTTAAACCACTGGAGTCACATGGATTACTTTAATGATGTCTTTACTACCTTTTTGGGGCTTGAAAGTGGTAGTTGCATAGGCTGTCAATAGAGGGACAGAAAGCTTTCAATTCAGACAGAAAGATTTCATTAAAAAGATCTTCATTTGTGTTCCAAAGATGAATGAAAGTCTTACAGGTTTGGAACAAATAAGGGTGAGTAATTAATGACAGAATTTTCATTTTTGGGTGAACTAACCCTTTAATTAACCCTTTCCCTTGTGACGTCACATAACCCACAATATAAAATAGAGCCTTATATGGAGCTTGATTAAATAAATGCTTTGTTTATAATGAGGAGGATGTTTTAAGCTATGAAAGTGATATGCATTTTTAAAAACTATTTTCATTTTTACACAATATTCTCTCCATATCTGATATACATTGAAAACTAAATGGTTAATAAAACAAATCACTAGCAGTGAATGGTGTGCCATGTAAATTTACTGCAGTTCTCACAAAATATCCTCATTTCAGTTTCACTGCTTAAAGCATGCTCGAGGCAGGAAAATCAGATTATGTCAAATTGTATGTCACTGCAATTCATTGCGTTAAGAAACAAAAAAAACTAAGATGCCTCACGCATGCCTGTGTTTGTGTACAGACCATCAGACCAAAGGAGGGCTGGCAGGTGTACAGTTCAGCGCAGGAAGCCGACGGCCGCTGCATCTGTACGGTGGTGGCACCAGAACAGAACTTGTGCTCCAGAGATGCAAAGAGCAGACAGCTCCGCCAGTTACTGGAGAAGGTGTGTGTGCGCACATATTGTGTGTCTAAGATCTCTAAAGTTGCTTCATATTGAGATCTGGTTTGGATAACAAAAGCTCTCATTGCAGCGATTTGAAAGCATTATGCTAGACTGCTCGCCATTGTCATCTGTTAAGAATGCCTCTGGCTTCTCTGCAGCTGATTGTGGAGGAGCATAAAGATGATGGTAATGCGAAAAGACCTGAAGGGTGTTTTAGGCCCCCTCTCGTTCCTACGTCCTACGCTTTTCTCCTCTGTTACTGTAAAAGGCCAGTAACATTCAGCGATAGTTAGGGGCACATAAGACGTATCTTTTTTTCTTTGGAGGATGCTAGTTAAAGAATAGGGTAATAGAGTAAAGCGATATATAGTCGCTTTTTTGTCCTATTTTTAATGTGCCAGTTGTCGTTTGTCTCTGAGATCGATCTGTCTTTGCTTTGTTTGCGTTGAGTAAAATTGTGGAAATTCCTTGGAGACATGTCAGAGCTGATTTATACCAGTTGGAAATATAATTTAAACCTATCGCATCTCCATTTTTGCAGTTCAAAGAATGATTAATGGATCCTAACTTCATCTTCCTCTTTTAAGATTCAGAACATGTCGCAATCAATCGAAGTGCTGAACCTGAGGACCCAGAGGGATTTCCAGTATGTCATGAAAATGGAGAGCCAGATGAAAGGACTCCGATCAAAGTTCAGACAAATCGAGTCAAACCGAAGAACATTATTGACTAAAAACTTTCAGGTGGGCTACCATTAAAGTCATGCCTCAGAGAAAATCAATGATCTTTTCTCATATGAACAGAACAGTTTGAAAAAGCCACACTCTTGCCATTACTCTCCAAGAATGAAGAATCAAATCCCACTTAAAAGCTTCTCATCTTTATCCTTCACAAACATTTGAAAAGGCCACAAGCAGTTCAACATTCTTGGAAATCCTGTAAACCTGTAAAGGTCATGTTTTTATTTTTTCCAGGCAGTAATATCGTTGTTCAGAATGTCTTGCAAGCTGTGCTGAGCTTTTGCATCTGTTTCTGTTAATGCAAGCAAATCTCTCCTCGTGTGATTCCAATTTAAATTTGTCTGGTTTTTCAGGAGCTGAAGGGGAAGATGAATGAACTGCAGCCGCTGATTCCAGTGCTGGAGCAGTATAAGACTGACGCCACGCTCATTTCCCAGTTCAAGCAGGAAATCAGGAACCTGTCTCTAGTGCTGACTGCTATCCAGGAGGAGATAGGAGCATATGATTATGAGGAACTCCAGCAGAGGGTCCTTGGCTTGGAGGGAAGACTGAGGAACTGCATGAACAAGCTCAGTGAGTTTTACACTCAACATGACTTTGATGGTATTTCCTTGAATGGCACATGTATTCAGACTAAAAAATACTCTTAGATGTTTTGACGTGTCTATATAACAGCTGCCATTCTTTATCATTCTCCATTATGTCAGCCTGTGGTAAGCTGATGAAAATCACTGGTCCCATCACCGTAAAGACATCAGGAACAAGGTTTGGAGCATGGATGACAGACCCTCAGGCTTCACCTAAGAACAACAAGGTAATTTATGGCTATGGCTATTCAGCAGCATTGCTTCCAGGAACTATTTTTTCTCATTATTTTTCCTCCTTAAAAGAAACAAACAAAACACTTCAATCAAGAGTTCAAAGAAATGAACATAACAACAATCTCTGAGATCAATCACAGCATATAACATTTGATTTTAAGAAAAAATTACATGAAAATCATGTAATTTTTGTATTATTGTATGAAAAGAAAAACAGACAAAGGTAACCCGTACAGGCTGACCTTTTTGCATATGCATTTGTAGGAGTTTCCCTTTCAGACGCAAAATTTATGGGAGGAGAGTATTTAAATGAATCACGAAACGTGATTTACTAATGTTTGCGCTAGTCAATTTACTGGTATTTACACCATTATTTAACGCCCAAAAAAGCATGTCTTAACTTAATTTTCCACTCGTATTAATTTCATTGGAATGCCAGAGGAAGATGTTATCTGAATATTTCGTTTGCATAAACTACGGCACGCAAAGATTTTTTTTTCTAATACAACGTTATCGTGAGAAGGCGGAGCACAAGAGAACAACAGAGCTATAATGAACATACATGTTCTAATTATGTGTTTATTAGAGGTTGAATTCAAATCAAATACTGCCAAGCTGCCCATACTACTTCTGAATAGAATGTCTACTTCATAAAATGTATTAAAATATGGAAATATATGGTTCAGATTACACAAATAAATGGAGGCGCCCTTAAATGGTGAAAAAGTTTGGTACTGCGCCCAAACAAAATCTTACTGAAAGCTCATTTTTGAAATATTTCAACCTAAAATTTGGAATGTTGACATTTGTGGCTTTTATTTTCTTGCAGTTTAAGAGTAAACCTTGCTTTGTAATATATTATTATAAAATATAAACAATTATATTTTTACATTTTCATAAACAAACTTCTATAACTTTTTTATTTCACTTTCATAATTTATTTCACTTCTACAATAATCTGACAAGTGTCTTCTTTAAAACAAGACCAGCCTTAGGTCTATATTCCAAAGCATTCTTGAATTATAACCATTTAAGTTTGGATAGTGCATTTTCATGTCTATGCAAAAAAATGGAGTGACCGTTATTTAAACCTGTTTTTCTCAGAATTCTGTTCCTGAAAATCACAGCGATCAGACGACTTCAGATAACCATAACTTTTGTTACAGACAAGCTATGAAAGACGTAAAAACAGAAAGGGCTCGAATCCAGCTTTCATGTGGTATTGAAACCTGTGATAGGTAAAAGTTCACCATGTGATGGGTTTTCGCAGATGACATCACATATATGTGTGTACGGGTTTGTCAGATTACATGTAACAAGTTGTGCCTGTGTCGACCCGCACCTGATGAGCATCAGCTCTGCTTATTTGCGACCCAACACTAATTTGCACTGCTCTTGGTAGATTGCGTTGGTCATTATGTAAATGATTTGATTGCGTCAGTGTTCTTTAATTTGCACGTCAGCAGTAGATCACATGCAAAATTAGCCACTCCCTTCAACGCATTTGTGGAAATCTTATAGTAAATCTTGCCCTATTTATTTAAAACTTTTTTGTTTGATTATTTTAACATTTAAAATGGATAATGTTGTCCTTTTGTTTAATTTTATGAGTTTAATGAGCATGTGTATATATAGTCTTCAGTGTCACATGATCCTTCAGAAATCATTATAATATGCTGATTTGGTACTCAAGAAACATTTCTTATTATTATCAATGTCGAAAACAGCTCTGCTGCTGAATATTTCTGCTACATTCATTTTCCTGGTGTTTTGGATGAATAGAAAGCTCAAAAAAACAACATTTATTTGAAATAGATTTTTCTTTTAACAATTTGATTTTGAAATCACACTAATTTATAATCCACAAAGGTCATGGTGTCTTGGAAGATTTATCGCTAAAAATCGGTTTCTGTATCGAGAAAATGAATGAGATTTGTAATTCCTGATCCCTATTGTTGTGCTCTATAAATGATTCATTTAATATAATTCAAATACAAGTATTGAATGTTACTCATCACATTTGTATTGTTCTAATGCAGGTTTGGTACATGGACAGCTATACAAACAACAAGATTGTCCGGGAGTACAAATCGGTAAGCGACTTCGTAGCTGGGGTTGAGTCAAGAACCTACAACCTTCCGTTCCACTGGGCGGGCACGAATCATGTGGTCTACAATGGCTCCCTGTACTACAACAAGTACCAGAGCAACATCATCGTCAGATACAGCTTCGAAAGTGGCCGGGTCACGACTCAACGAGCACTTGAGTCTGCTGGCTTCCACAACGTCTACCCGTACACCTGGGGCGGGTTCTCCGACATTGACCTGATGGCAGACGAGCTTGGTTTATGGGCCATCTACGCAACCAATCAGAATGCAGGGAATATAGTGATCAGCCAGCTGGATCCTCTGACCATCCAGGTGCTAAACACTTGGAACACAGAATACTCCAAACGAAACGCAGGTGAGTCCTTTATGATCTGCGGCACACTGTACATCACCAACTCCCATCTGACCGGGGCTAAGGTGTATTACTCTTATTCCACCAAAACCTCTACCTATGAGTATATGGACATCCCTATCCATAACCAGTACTTTCACATGTCCATGCTGGATTACAACGCCAGGGATCGTGCACTTTATGGCTGGAACAATGGCCACCAGGTACTCTTTAACGTCACGCTGTTCCACATTATTAAAACTGACGACGAATCCTGAGAGATGCACCCTGAGGTGAGAGGAAAACTTTCTGCTGACACTGTTTCTGCAGTTACACTGATCTGTAATCACTGTGGTATTGCTGTGAAGTAATGGGTTTTATATATTTCAGTCAAAAGATGACCTTGGTTTGAGGTTCAGTGCCTCTGGAGATTTCAGTCAACATTACACTCCTCCATTTGTAAAACAATCATGATTAAATTCAAACTCAGACTCAGAAAAGGACATTAATGAACTTTTAAAGCTCTATTAAAATGTTGTTTGTGCAACTTTCAGTGCATAACCGTCGTATTCAGCTGTAATACTTCATTTAACAAAGAATGTAACAAACTTACCACTAGAAACTTAGAAATATTAAGTAAAAAATCTATATTATGTACATTATATAATATTGATCTGTCAGACTGCATCTCTTAGTTTTAGCTTGTCAAATATTTAGGGAAGTTAGGACATATTTTCAACTCTTTTTATGACTTCAACTTAAAGGGACAGTTCATCTAAAAATTAAACGTTGTCATTATTTATTCACTCTCATGTTGTTCCAAAACTGTATGATTTACTTTGTTCTCTGGAACACAAAAGAAGATGTTTTAAGAAATGTATCCACACCACGGTTGTCTACACTATGAAAATCAGTGGGCTCCAAAATAGGATAGTTTACCCAAAAATGAAAATTTGATGTTTATCTGCTTACCCCCAGGGCATCCAAGATGTAGGTGACTTTGTTTCTTCAGTAGAACACAAATGATGATTTTTAACTCCAACCGTTGCAGTCTGTCAGTCATATAATGCATGGCAATGGTAACAAAATCTATGAGAGTAAAAAAAACATGCACAGACAAATCCAAATTAAACCCTGCGGCTCGTGACGACACACTGATATCCTAAGACACGAAACGATCGGTTTGTGCGAGAAACTGAACAGTGTTTATATAATTTTTTACCTCTAATACACCACTTGAGCACGAGCACGGCATCCGGTGCGTGAGGTGTGTGCGCGCTCTGGCGCAGTTTACGCAAGCGCCAGAAGTGATCTCTTGCGCGTATACGTCACTCATTGTTTACACAGTGCACAAACATTGTAGGTACGACGGCTAATCAAAGTGGTACTTACTTGCGCTTATCCGGATTGTTCAAACCGACTTAAAACTAAAAGATTACGTTCTCTCGCACAAACTCATTCGGGAGTGGTGACTTTCCACGTATTCCCAACTTCTGAGCCTGCTCGCCTGAAGTTATGGTTGATTGCTCTTCGGCTGGATATCAACACACCCATTAACATACTAAAGTTGTTGAGGGTCTGCAGTGATCATTTTTCCCCTGATGATTTTACATACCCAGGAGAGGATCACGTACGACTTAAACCATCAGCTGTGCCTATGGTTTTTCCACATCCAACTGAGGTATGTGAACAAGATCTTTGTATGCGTCCTTTTTATTTGTAAAGCTGCCCTTACGAAAAGTAACAAAATAAAATTAAGTTTTGATGTAATAAAACCATGTTTTTTATTGGTTTACTTCCATTTGTATAACAACTGTTGTACTACAGGCACCGTGTTTAAACTACGCCAGTCGCGTACACACCTCACGCACCGGATGCCGTGCGCGCGCTCAAGGCAGCTGGACATGGTGTATTAGAGGTAAAAAATTATATAAATACTGTTCGGTTTCGTATCTTAGGACATCAATGCGTCGTAGATTACTCTCATAGATTTTGTTACCATTGCCATGCATTATACGACTGACAGACTGCAACGGTTGGAGTTAAAAATCATAATTTGTGTTCTACTGAAGAAACAAAGTCACCTACATCTTGGATGCCCTGGGGGTAAGCAGATAAACATCAAATTTTTTATTTTGGGTGAACTATCCCTTTAAAATATATTCTTTCATGTTTCACAGAAGAAAGAAAGCCATACAGATTTGAAATGACATGAGGGAGAGTAAATGATGACAGATTTTTCATTTTATGGTGATCGATTCCTTTAAAATTAATCCATGCTGAAAACATTTCACAGTGTACAGTGTAATTACAATAAATAATTGTTACATTAAGTGTTCATGGTTTGATGTTGTTTCCTGTGTACTTCAAAATCGATGCCATTCAAACATATCAACTTTCCCACAGAACTGCAGACAGCAGTCATACAGTCAAATCTGGGGTGTTTTGTCTGAAATGCTATTATTCAATATCTACCTATATTTTCAAACATAATGCAACAAAGGCTTTGTTCGTGCTTGCTTTTTTTCTACACTAGGCAATTCGTGGATGAAAGAATTTTTGAAATTGACAGAGGGCTTTGTGATTTTGCTTTTGATATTGATGAAAGATAATTTTTCATCAACATCTAAAGAAAAAATCAAACGTTTTCTACACTTTCCTATATTAATTATCCCAAAGCATGTGGGAAAAGATTCTTTATTTAGTGACATAGAGAATGCAAATATCTCTGGAAAAACCCTAATTCTTGTGTTCAGAATTCCTGTCCCTGCTCAATGAATGTTAGTGATGGAAGATTCAGAATGTTCAAACATTCACACAGATCAGCTAATTATGCTGTTGTTTTCTCAACACATGTGATTCAGTAAGTTCTTTGCCAGAGGATGCTCTATCAGTATTCATAAACCTCAATAACAAATATCTAAAACAAAGTCATTCATTTTCCCCTAAAAGGAACATTTGCTGATGTTGTTTCACTTCCCATCTGCTGATTCAGAAGCAACTCAAACGACAGAGCTAGTCTGTCGAACACAATTTCACTTCAGTCAACACATTTCTGCAGGCCCCTGAATCAGAGAAACATTATTAAGCCGAGTGAGAATAAGTATGTTTATGTAAGGGATAATACACACAGTCAACTGGTTGTTATCGCAAAATAAACTCTGATGGGGATCACGATCAGGTCTTGTATCCTTCTAGATTTTGAAGGGGTTTAACTTGCTATAATAACCATCTGACTATACTGTATATTTCTCTTCTTCAAATGAATAAACAAATGAATAGATTTAGTGTTTAGTTCAAATGACCAATTAGAATCAAGTATTCCAGAGAGCTGTGTTATTATGGATGATTAATGTGATAAAGTGATATAAAAGAGTAAGTAAAATAAAAATATCTCTATGTAATTCTCTGACTGTTCCTCTTAGAAGCTTTTAAAAGATGCAAAAGTATTACACAATGATCCCATGCAAGATGTGTAGTATATTCCAAGCGTTCTGGGGGTATACGGAGGGTTGCCCGGTTTTCACAATAAAACCCGCCCAATCGCTACCCAAAACTAGCCTAATCGCGTTTCAGGGTGGGTCCCCCAGTAAAAATCGCGTTCTGGAGGGTAAAATCCGCATTTTTGGCGGGTTACCCTGGTATTTCAGGGGCTAAATATCATGTTATTTGGGGTCGCTTCAACCCGCGGATATGAAAAACAACCCGCGAGAACAGTGTAAAAGTAGCCCAATTCCGCAGGAAAACCGCAGACTTGGTAATACTGGGTATACAATACGAAAAAAAAAAATTATGTTCTATTTAACGAAAGCGACATGAAATACAATGCCTAGAAATCCCCCCCCCAAAAAAGTATTTATGTACCAACAGCCAAGGTCAGGAGTTTCATTAAATAGGCCTAATACTACAGTGGCCTATTTGCAGGGCCTATTTCCACTGCAGTGGCCTACAGTGGCCACAGGAGACATGTTCGGTTCACTTAGTTTTGTCGTGGCCACAAGATATTAATTTGTAAGATCGTCATATTAACTCGTGGGAACGTGATAAGTTAGCTGCAATGAAAACGCTCATATCCTACATGCAGCTCCGAATCGGGATGAAGTCCATGGGATTTTGTCCTTAAAATGATTAGAGCGCACATATACCCTCTTTGGGAACTATTTTAACGTAAGTGCTGCAAGCCTTGCTCATTTTCTCTTGCCAGTCTAGCATAAAATGCAAGGCATACCGTGCCGTATATGGACATTCTCTTCAGATTCGCAGGTGCTCCAAACGCGTACTTTTCCGAGAATTTCTTCCATTTATTGCTGTTATGCAGCAGCCAACAATAGCACAGACATTTTTATTTTTAGTAATGTTCAAAAAGTTTCTGTTTAGTTAATTTAGACGCTCTTTTCACCCCGTTTGACAATGTGTTCCTGTGGACCCGAACAGGACAGCATCCAAACGGAAGTTGGAATTCCTCATGGCGACTCTCATAGTTTGCTTAGGACAGAGGAAAAAGGTGGATAGGCTTTATGTCGAACATCACATAAAAAAACAGGAAAAAAGGAGCTTGTTGTCAGAGAAAATGTTAAAGGCATTACGAACTGTCAGCGATATAGCCTAGGCCAGTGGTTCTCAACTCCAGTCCTCGGGACCCACTGCTCTGCACATTTTGTATGTCTCTCTTACCTGACACACTCAGTTCAGGTCATGGAGTCTCTCCTAACGAGCTGATGATCTGAATCAGGTGCATTAAATAAGGGATACATACAAAATGTGCAGAGCAGTGGGTCCCGAGGACTGGAGTTGAGAAACACTGGCCTAGGCTATATGGACTTTTAAGGTAATTACTAGCTAACCTAGATAGTTTTTTTAGTATTGCCGTTTTATTTGATTTGAAAATATCAAATGTTAGTGAGAAGACAAATAATAAAAAAATATTTTAGATATTCTGCATATGCGATGGACATCGATTATGCTCATCTTTGCTCACTCCTTTGAAGGTATCTTGAGTAAAACGGCTCTGTATTTAACAAAGCATACAAAAGACTCAAACCGGTGTTGTGCCGAATTGTGACCACCGCCAGATTAGGTCACTAAAACACTCCTGGATCAACATTCCTGTCTGAAAATTTAGTGCTAACCCTAACCCTACCCCTAAACCTAACCCTACCCATAACTTACCCGGCAGCGGCTATTTGCACTAAGTCAAAATAGCATATTTTCTTAGCGATAGATTTACACTAAGTGCAAATAGTTGTAGATGCTATTTACACTAAGTGACAATAGCAGCATTTTCTTTCATTTTACACCTAGTGTAAATAGCGATTCTGTTTACACCATGTAAAAGTATCGGTTCTTTGCAATAAGAGTAAATAGTAATTAGATGCTATCTATACTTTATATTGGCTGATACTATTTGCACCTCAGTATTTTTGTACAATAACAGGAAGTAACATCATAAAGTGTGAATGATTATATTTATTAAAATTATTACATGGATGCTGCCTTATTGGGAGAATAAAAGTCCATTCATACCTGTGCCACCAAGTGATAAAATACAACTCACTTTTGCTGTTTTCAGTAAAATAAAACACTATGAAGCTCTTACTTGTAGGAAATCATAGCTTAATCTTTTTACAAATACACTCACATGTAAGGTGAAATTTGGATCGGTCCACCACTTGTCCATTAAGTTCTATTCGCACATCACATTAAAGATGTCTCTATGGCAGACAATTTAATCACTAACTTATTATGAGAAAAATGAATGAGGGTCTCCTTGTAATTTGTCGTGTGTGACCTAGCTCCGGTCAGCCCGGTGCTCTGGGGTGTCTCAGTGTTGACTACAATGCCCATGATGGCCGTTTGACTGACAGCTCCTGGGCAGATGAATCAGGCAGACTGTCACCCCGTATCAAAGCTAGGGCAGGTGCTGACTGAGACAGGCCAAGCATAGCATATAAGCCAACACTAAAATTAACTTTCTCAACACCCCTCTCAGCAGGCAGCCAGAGATGAGACTTTGAAGAAGAAAATGAAGGGGAGAAAGAGAGAAAGCAAAAAAGACAGAGGAGAAGAAAAGCGCAGGCACAGCGAGAAAAACGGAGTAAATGGACTTAAGTTCCTTTGGCCGAGCAGCAGGCCTGTGGGTGTTGCAGGCGTATGAAGTTGACTCAGCTCTCAGGTGGAGTGTCAAAGTGACTGGCTCTGAATACATTAGACATGGTGAAATTAGAAAGATACCATGTCACATTCCTCAGAATGTGCATTTATTAGCTTTCAGCTGCATATAAACAATATCAAGTGAAGTCAAAAATGAGCTCAATAACTGTGCACAGCCATTTGTTATGCTATTATCTTTTGATATAATACACACACACATTGCATTTTCCACTGTACTACATTTTAATTAGCCATTTCAATTAATTACTATTTAGCGAGATTCACACTACGATTCAAAAGTTTGGAAATTTTGTTTGCTTTTTTTTTTATTTTTATAAATGTGTACTTTTATTCAGTAAGGATGCATTAAATTGATCAAAAGTGACAGTAATCATTCAAAATATGTCTATATACATAGACATAGAACATAGACATTGTGGATCCTGGGAAAATGTATCACGGTTTTCAAATAAAAATTAAGCTGTTTTCATCATTGATAATAAGAAATGTTTCTTAAACATCAAATATTATTAGAATGAAGCATATTAGAATAAAGCATATTAGAATGATTTCTGAAGGATCATGTGACACTGAAGACTGGAGTAACGATGCTGAAAATTCAGCTTTGCCATCACAGGAATAAATTATATTTTAAAATATAATTAAATAGAAAACAGTTATTTTAAATTATTTCACAATATTACTGTTTTTACTGTATTTTTAAGAGACTTTTAGAGACTTCTTTTAAAAACCTACTGATTCCAAACAGAAAATTCTACTGTATTACATTTATATTAGCCCTTTAAATTAATTGCGTTAAAGGTTTCCTTCATCCAGCTGTTTATGTCTTTAAATTCCTATATATCTACCTGTATTAAAAATAGCAAGAAGATTTGAGTGATTTATCTGTCATATATTTTTTCAGTATGAGGGTCGTGTGTGTACTGGTATTCCCTACGTTAAGGGGACCAAATGTCCCCACAAGTATAGTAATACCAGTAAATTTTGTCCTTGTGGGGACATTTTTTTAGGTCCCCATAAGGAAACAAGCTTATAAATCATACAAAATAATATTTTTTGAAAATGTAAAAATTCAGAAAGTTTTCTGTGATGGGTAGGTTTAGGTTTAGGGTTAGTGTAAGGCGACAGAATATACAGTTTGTATATTATAAAAACCATTATGTCTATGGAATGTCCCCATAATGATAGGAATACCAGTGTTTGTGTGTGTGTGTGGTCCTGGTATCCCTATGTGGACATGAGGAAAACACCTTATAACTCATATGACGTTTCTTGAAAATTTAAAAATGCAGCAAGTTGTCTGTAATGGGGTTAGGGGATAGAATATACAGTTTGTACAGTATAAAAATACTTTATGTCTATGGAAAGTCCCCATAAAATATGGAAACCCATGTGTTTTATGATAACACTAGTGATGTGCGTAGTGTTTTTAGATAAATTACCATAAACTGTTAATATCTAAAAATAGGGTAAGTGAGCCTTTGCTGCCTTATAAACTCTTTTCAAGATTCAGGATTTCCATAGTTGACTCAAGAGAGCGTGTCCCACTATACCAGCCCAGAGCTGCCCTAAATCATCTTTAGCATATCTCAATGTTCTCTTCCCCTTTGGTCATGGAAATGAAGGTCAGTAGATAGAATCACTGATTAAATCTCATGTATCAAGGTTTCAACAGCATCTGCATTTTATCTCTAAAACAAATAACCGGATGAACATCTCCACTGGGGAAAATGCTGGTTCCCATCAACAATCAACCCAAGCAGGTCCTCTCATAATGATTATAGGATGTTAAAATAATTAGTTCCCCATTTCCCTCTTCAAATCCATCTGGAAATGGAAATGCCTTTACTTTCTTTGTTTCTATCCTTTTTTATATATATATATATTGCTAGCTCCATTGGTATTCAGTTAAAGGGTTATCAAACCGTTTCTGGAGTCTCCTTAGATTTTAAGTAAAATAAGGTTTGTTTTACAGCATATATTAGAGGTTCAAGCTCTTCAAAAAACTTTTTTTTTTATTAAATTTTTTTTTTTAAATTCTGAAAGACTGCAATACAGATATGTGTCTGCGTGTTTGAAGAATCCGACAACCTGTGTCCTTGTAAATCCTGTTAGCAATGTACAATTTCTTACACAGTGAATTCAAAATTCATTGTAGAACATGAAAATCTCTTCAAGTATTACCATAAATCCAAAACTGCCAAACATTAGAGATTCCCAAGGGAATTAATGGCTTGAAAAAGCTAATTATTTTAGGTTTTAATACTGAATAGTATTATTCTGCTGTATAAGGGTGAACATAGCAGCAAAAGAAACACGAGCTCTTGTGTACTGAAAGAGAGTGAGTGCTGCCTTCTAGCGGTGAAAAACTATAAAATTATGAGTCTTAATGAACAAGGGACATCATCAGACTTCTCAATTTTTTTTAGTAAGGCAGGAAAATTGTGTAACAAAATCACTGTGTTGTCTGTGAACTGAACTCATTGCTCATTATGAAAGAAACTCACCCACTTCTTCCAATTACAACAGCATTTACTCTCTTCCTGCACACTGTTCTGTCATTCACTGTAATTAGAGCAGTTGTCCCATCCTCAGCACCTCTATGCCTGGTTCTATGGCTAATTATCCACTGTATTGATCACTGGAGACAACTGTCTATTTATTTCCAGCAGTAGAGAGCAGTTACTCTCCATTTGACATCCTCATTAGGATTCAGCAGAAGATATTTAGTGGACTGATAGATAACATCTCATTCAACAAAGGCAATGCACGGTTACATATGAGGAATTATGGCCTATTCTGCTCATATGGACATGCTGGATGAAAACATTAATTCTTTCAGAGGCTGGGAATCAATTGTGTGGCATGGATTTCACCTGGAGGACTGGAAGAGACATGGAGTCATTAATAGAGTTGCCTATTTTGAGGTAATTACTTGAATTACATTTTGGCTTTTTCCCTCCTCACAGATGTTCTGTTTTAAATGGAAACATTTAAATATCTGAATGCAATGAACGGTTATATTGCTGCAGTTAATGAGCTGTTTTTATGTGTGTGTGTGTGTGTGTGTGTGTGTACCACGAGTCCCCATGACTTAATAGTAATACAATTAACAAATAGAATAATTAAGTTAGATTTAACTAAAGTTATCCAATATTTTTTTTACCGATATTCGCAGTTTTATGGTGGTTATTGGCTCTTCAATTTAATTCAATTACACATAACAACACCATTAAATAGGGTGCTAAATTAAATATTAATAAATAATAGGGGTGTAACGGTACACATATTCGTACCGAACCGTTTCGGTACAGGGCTGTCGGTACGGTGCACGTGTGTACCGAAGCATTAGCCTAGCCTACCCTACATTGCAACATTGTAGCCTAACCATCAATAATCGCAATAAGCTCTGCGTTTTGTTACTTTCGATAAGAAACAAAGTGTCATCCTTCAAATTGTGTCCACAAAATTACTAAATTCAAACAGAAAGTGCCGTTTTGACGCGCTTTGATGCGGCTCCAGTTCAACCGGCAGCGCGAGCACTGAGCGCGAGTGAACGCGATAATCTCTTCCTCTTTAATACTAGTTACAGAATAAACATGAAAGAACATCTGAAGGTATGTTGAAAGATACAGTACAACTTACTGAAACGGTCATATCTCTTGTTATCGCTCAATCAGTGTTTCAACGGAGGAACATCGATGAAAGCTTGTAAACAATTTCATGTAGCATTTACCTCAGAAAAGCCATTCAGTGTGCACAGCTTGTCAGTTCGCTAGAGAAATGAAATCTTTCGCTTAATATATGCACTGTATTAGCCTAATATATTCATTATATTTTACTTAACCTTTTAGTGATGTCTTGATTATTTAATGTATCATGAAAATGACAACCACTGTGTAGAAATTACTATATTTCAATAACGAATTGGAGTAAAAACATTTAGAAGTTAATGCAAAAACTGCCTTAGGTGCAGCTTACATGTTTGCATACAATTTGTTATTTGAGTGTTGATTATTTTATCTAAAATTAAAAAGCAATTGAATTTAGGCTAATAGTTTGGGCTCAGTTGTTAACCATTAATATTATAGTAGCATAATGTGCAAGGGCTCCCTATAGTTTATACCATTAGCAAAGATAATTTTTTTATCCTTAAAGGTGCTACAGAGGATGTTTTGTTTTATACATTTTTGCAATATTACTTGAAACTGTCTTTACTAACTGATAAAAGACTATTTATTAGGTGCACTGAAAGGAATATTATTAATATACATCATCTGTGCACGAGGTAGGGCCTTAAAAACATCAGCCAATCGTTTACGCGATCATCGCGTAAACGATTGGCCCTCTGGCTTGTCAATCACTGCCATGACGTTCCTTGTGAGAGACGCGCGGCTGCGCGCTCCATTAACTTTCCACACTCCACAGGCGCAGCATGCAATGTTTTTGTCAGGAGACAGGAGTAACAACTGCAGATTATGAGCTACCTGCGGTGAGTCCGACATAATGAATCCACTAAGCCGCGCACACACTTAACGATTGTAAGGCCGATTATGAATGTAAATTGATACTTATGACTGATCGCGCTCAAACGCGTCCAGTCAGAGCCAGTTGCGTTCAGTCTGCGATTACAGTCGGTGTTCAAATTCCATGTGAAAGTATATAAATCTGCTTCAGGAGCAGGAAACAATCGCTGTATGTTGAGCACAGTCTTAGAATGTTTTAGCTAGTCGTTAAATGTGTGCCCGGCTTAATAACACAGCGAATGCCGGTATTCCAATACTCGTGCACGAGTTTTGGGAGGCGTGCCCTCGAAATGGAGGGGGGTTGTACTTACGCATGCGCTCATTTCAAAAAATCAGTCGACGAAAAGATCCTCTGTACCACCTTTAAGAAACGTTTAGTTATAATTTAATTTAATATATTTAAAGACAAAAACACAATTTGTTCAGTAAACCACTGTTTAAAAAAAGAAGAAGCAATTTTATGTTTAGTTTTCTCCCCACCTGCTGTACCCAAAACCGTACCGATCCGTGACTTCAAAACCGAGGTACTGAGTTTTGTGTACGTTACACCCCTAATAAATAATCAATTTAATAATAGAAATGTATGCAAAAGGTAGGCTACAACCTAGAAAATGCATTTGCTTAGCATTCGCAAAGTTTGGGTACCATACTAATTTTTTATATTTTTTTATTTACTTATTTATTATTATTATTATTATGTTTCTCTTCCAGGTCTATATATATATATAAACTTGACATTAACAATGAACAATTCCTCTACAGCATTAATTGTTCTTCATTATAAATTTCTACATTTACAAATACATTATTAAAATCAAAAGTTGTCTATGTGAACATTAGTTAATGCTCTGAACGTTCATTGTTAGTTTGTTAACTAATGCATTAACTAATGTTAACAAATGAGACCTTATTGTAAAGTGTAAAGTTGTTATTATTATGCTGTATTGTTGTATGTTGTTTAATTATCATTGTGGCAGAAATGACACGGCTCTGTTATGGTCTATCTCTGTGTGTGGTCACATCTACTTTCACAGCAGGCCTGATCCTGTATCTCAGCAATGCTGTGCTCTACTTTTCTTCATACTTAAAGCCGGTAATCAAAGCTAGAATATCAATGAAAGTCCGTATATGTTTAAAGCGTGATGGGGGGCGGTCTCCCCTTACCAGAAGGTTTAAACTCAAACCAGATGATGTTATGATAGTTGACAGTGTTATTGAAATTCAGAGGTGCAATGGGGCTGATGAATTGCCCCTCACCATCAAGAGATAAATTTAGACCAGCTTGCAGGTCTAAATCCAAGACATGCCCCTCACGTCTCTTCGAGGGCGTGCGTCCGTGTGCATGTGCCTGCACTACATGAGAGGAATATTTCTGCAGACATAGCTCACAAATACTCCAAATAAAGTAAGACATGGCATACCAGGCCCTGTTTTCTGGAAATAAAAAGATATGCAAGCTTGAAATCTTAAAATGTGGTAACCTGAGCAAAATTTTGCAACTATATCAACAAGATACTCTGGCTGTGATACTCAACTGGATATGCCTGTGAGGTCAACATGAGCATGTCATCTCTTACCATGTGACTGTGAGGGTCTGATAGCTTCACCCTCCCTGGCATCAGTGTACCAACCACGAAAATCAGGGCTCACCTACAGCCCTCAGGCATCATGGAATGTCTGGACTTAAGGGATCTCTTCACCGTAGCACATTTCATAAAGGCCAGGTGTGACCACGGCCTGAAAGCTGGTGCAACCAAGGATAAGAATTATGTCTTTTTTGAGGTGGAGATCCTGGACCCCAAGAGCAAGGCGCAACTCTGCTACCTGGATAAGGTGCGTTGGCTTGTGCACCTTAGGTTACGTTTACACGACAACGATGTACTGAAAACGTAAAAGTTTTTTCTTTCAAAACTGTCCCCGTTTACATGGATCCTCGAAAATGACTAAAAACGCTGTATTCTGCTGTCATGCCATTAGATGGCGATGAAACACTAGACTGAACGTGTAATGCGCATGTGCATGACGTCATCGTTTCACAGATTCGCGTTTTTGTTGTTTACACGAAGACCGTTTTCAGAAACTTGCACTTTGAAACCCGTTTTCAAAAGTTTGCCAAAACGCCATTTGCGTGTAAATGAATGGCCAAAACGCATAAAAAGCTTTCAGTTTTTAGTTGAAAAGGGTGTCGTGTAAAATGCCCCTCTACTATTATAGTAGGCTATTATTATTTTGAATTTCTTTTGTCTTTTTATATTGTTTATAGTTGTATTTTTCTAAATGTATTTTTTTTATTGTTATTTTGTGTTTTTGTAAATTTTTTAGTGTTTGTTTTTTCAATTTAGTTTTTATTCATTTTTATTTCAGCTTTAGTCATCTTAATACTTCAAATTATTTTATTTCAGTTAGTTGCCAAGGCAAAATTTCTAATTTCTGTTTAGTTTGAGTGTTCGAATTTATATTTTAGGTTTAGTTTTTTAACAGATCATATTTGAGTAAACAAAGGCCTCTTTGTTTCAAATCTTGAACTATCTCAGGTGGAGCCCAATGCCACCATCGCAGAGATCAAGACATTGCTGCACAAAATTTGTAAGTGATTTTTGTTCTTAAAAAGTCAAAGACTACATTTTATATGCTTATTCAAGCCCTGAAGCTTACATATGTGTAGTAATATGACCAAGCTGTAAATATTATTATAATTCTTGAAATCCCTGCAGATCCCAAGTTTTATCCATCAAGACAGGCACTGAAGCTGCATCCTGGTAAACTTACTTTTTATTTATATTGTTGTTGTTTTTTTCTATTCTATTCTTTTTGGACATCCTGTGTATTTACCAGCATTGCAAAATCTTGCATATATATGCATATAATTAAAGCCTAATACAGTAGACGGATGCTTTTGCAATCTTAGATCTGCAACAGCTGTGGCACATATGTGCCCGGCTGCATTTCTCCTGCCAGAATGTCAGGCATTCAGGCATCATTTCGAACTGGAGAAGGCAAGAGTGAGAAAACTGCAGCTTTCAAAAAAACTAAATCTGTTTATACTGCATTATTTAGGAAAATATTGTTTTTATAATGTCTAAACTGAGGTGCATTTCTCTTTATATTTCTTTATGTTATGAGTCTATGACTGACTTGATTTTTTCTCAGAGGGAAAGGCCCTCAGTGATGATGATGTGCTGGAGGATTTACCTGTTGGCACAACCGCAACAATGTTCTTTCAGGACCTCGGCCCACAGATAGGTTGGACTATGGTAAAGAAAGCAATCTTATACAACCTTTTTAGACATTAGCAGTTCATATTGTGTGCAGGCCAGTAATGGTGTTTTTGTTTGGGGCTGATTGTAGGTATTTCTGGCAGAATGTCTTGGGCCGCTTTTCTTTTACCTGCTATTCTACTATCGGCTTCCATACATCTACAGGCATGAGTATGACTACACCCAAAGTCCATTGAAAGTTGTCAAGTGAGTTTGGAGTGAAAAATCTTGTTCAGATGAGCTGAACTTGATATATGTTGATGAACAGAGTATTTAACACACTTAAATTCAGTTTTGTTGGTGTAACATAATGTATTAAGGTTGGTTCAGTTGTGTTAAATAGCATTTCTGACTTTAGATGCTATTACATGATGCAGCACAATTTTAAAATTAATTTTAAAAATTGCAGTTCATTTAACTTTTTTCTTTCAGTGTGAAAATGAATAAAGAATAATTTACCAAACGTGTGGCAAACAGTTTGCTAGTGGTTTATATTTGACCTTGCTGATACAGACTGGCTTGCTGGTGCCACTCTCTTCATTACATTAAGAAGCTTGTGGAAACTATTTTTATCCATCGCTTTTCTGACGGAACATTACCTTTACGCACCATCATGCTGGTAGGTTTATGTCCATTTTTTCATATAATATATTCATGAATTTTTACTCTTTCTCTCTCTGTTTATAATATGCCTCTTGCTGTTTTTAAGCACTAAAAAAATAAGCCAACATGCTTTCCAAAGTCTTATTGTCCCAATCTTTCCTGTCTTGGCACATTAGCTAATGTTTCTGAAGTGCTTATGACATTGGCATTAGTTCGGTGGTGTCAGTGAAGCATTGAGGAGCTTTAGGGGGGATATTTGGCTGTTTTCCATTAAGTGTCGTCTTGCTGGTTTAATTTATGCCCTTACAGTATCTTTCAACACACTATACACTTCCATATGGTCAAAATGGTTTGACCATATGGAAGAGTTGTTAAAAATATTGCTTGCACATGTGAATGCTAACAATGCAAATGAGAAAGCTTAAATTAAGTAAAACATAGCTAAAGTATAAAATTAAGGTTTGCCTTTAACATTAAGTCATGTATTATTCTTTGAGCAGTTACTGTGTGTTATGTGATCATTACACAAATTTAAAATGTAATTTCTTTAGCTCTGTCTGTACTACTGGGGATTTGCATCATGGCAGGCATATTACATCAACCATCCACTCTACACACCACCAAGTAAGTGCTCATTATGTTACACATTAGATTAGTTTGTGTGTCTCATATTAACTCCTGATTGTTTCTCTAGGCTATGGGAGACTCCAAATCTTCTCTGCACTGGCAATGTTTTTGGTATGTAGGCCTATGTCAAAATCTCTCTTACTTAAAGTCAAATATTTAAAGCTATATTATGTAATTTCTTTGATTTAAAAAACAAAACAAAAACAAAATGTCATTAACCAGAGAGTGTAAAAAGTCATCTTACAAACCCTTCACCCAAGTTTGATAAAGCACTTAAAACCACCACACATGTGATGCCTGCTGGTCAGAGAAAACTCAAAACATGCATAAAAAGCCCAAACACCTTTTACTAACTGCAAATATTGAAAGTGTAATCTATATTTTTACTAAATGCTATTAACAAATCTTCTAATACCATTAAATATGAAGTGTCTCTATAATATGTGTTATTTTATGAATTTGTAGGGCTTGTTTTGTTTGTTTTATAGAGTTTGGTTAATCTGGCCAAAATGAAACTTTTAACTACAACGCTTCCTTTTTAAAACTACAAATGTGCCATTAGAAATGTCTACAAATTTATTCAACTGATCTGAGATCAGCTAAAAACATCTCAGGTTACATCCGTAACCCGGGTTCCTTGAGTAGGAACACTTTGAGAATGCTTCCGTGTGACCAGTCTCTGAAGCATATGTAAAATCACACTAATTCTATTGGCTGTAGGTAGTCATACGTGAAATGGCACATACCAGGGACTGAACGTGTGATTGAGGAAGGCACCTTCGGATTGTAATCTGACCTAAAATGTATAATAACTTCTACTCTCTTTAGTGAAGAAATCGAAGGGCTTCTTTAAGTGTCAAAGCTTTCTCAGAGGCTGACTCAAGAGGCTTAAAGGATTAGTTCACCCAAAAATGAAATTTCTTTAATTAATTACTCACCCTCTTGTCATTCAAAACCCGTAAAACCTACGTTCATCTTCTTAACACAAATTAAGATATTTTTGATGAAACCACACATAGGCAGACAGGTAGCAAAGCCCAGAAAGGTAGCAAAGACATAGTTAAAATAGTCCACGTGACTACAGTGGTTCAACCTTAATGTCCGCCACATATACCTTATTTGTAGATGGAGTGAACCCAGCAGAAAAGTTGATGGCATCTGCAATGGCATTGCAAATTCCCAACAGGGACAAGGACTCTTAAACAAAAATGTCCTATTTTACCTGGTTTTGGCACCACTGTAACAAGGTTTATTTTTCAGGGAAAGAGGCGGGAACCGGCAGATGTTCAACATAAGTTTAATGACAAAATAAACATAAACAACAAAGCGAAAGTAAAGCAGCCCCTCACAAACGACTGCCGAATAAACTAAAACAAAACAATATCAAATCTAGACCTGGTCCTCTATAATCCTTTTATCCTTCTGGAGTTCTTCCGTGGGACTCGAGACGGGTGTGGTGTGCAGGTCATACTCATTAACAGTTGTGCCACTGGCCTCGCTCGCGTCTCTCAGTCCCTTCCTGCTTGCTACACCCTGATCTCCAGCGTCCGTAGCTTGAAACTGCAACAACAAATGAGATAAACTGACCCATGTATCATTCAAAATGGCAAACGTCTAGGAAATCATTGGAAGAAACCAATATTTTTGTGTCCAGCTGCTCTGATAAGATATCCTGTATCAATGTGACACCAGTGCCTCTACCACATTCATCCACGCAGAAGAGCAGAGCCAAAGCACAACCAAAACAATGTTCCTCCTCAAGATGCATACACTGCAGCTTTATTTTTTAATAGTTAGAGAGTCTTAAGTTACAAGTTGGTGTAGTTTAAATTTTAGATAGCTGTTTTTCTCCATCATCTCTTTGTCTCTTCGTTTTCTTCAGGTCTGTGAGTTTGGCAATCTCTCAGTTCATCTGATTCTGAATCAAATCAGCTGTAATGGTGAGTCTTAAAAAAGATTTATCTCTTTAGTTGTGTGGGGGTAATCATGACCGATCACATCAGACACTGAAACCCAGTGATTGTGATTACCATTTCTTTCTTCCTTACATAAAGGAATGTGTGGGTGTATGCTGTAAAATTATATTTCATTAATACTTGCTTCAGAGACTAGGCATTCTCCTGAATTAATCCTTAACTCTTCAGTTCTTGAATAGAATCCAGTTATATTAGATATACTTATTACCGCATAACCTTACGATCTTCTCACACATCGACAGGGTCCAGGCCTACAGAGATTCCTTATCCCACAAAGAATCCATTCACTTGGCTGTTTTTCTTCGTGTCCTGCCCAAACTACACATATGAGGTTTGTCAAGTGTACAAAGTAAGCTTTTTCATGTCAAGGAATTCAGAACATCTGGGGCTGTGTCCACACCTGTAGAGAGCAGATACATCACAGATATGTAAAATGTTTCTGGTTAAAGTATCCTTGTGATCTTACGAAAAATTATCTGTGTTTTGCACAGTGATGCAAAATTTGAAACCTGAATTTATTTCCAGGTGGGATCATGGATCAGCTTCACAGTCATGACACAGTGTCTTCCAGGTACACAGTATTACAAACCATCTGCAGAGAGTCCAAATGTCTGAGACCACAACTCGGATGCAGAAATCTAATTGAAAGCTGGGAATTAAAGTTTATGTATTTATGACGTAAAATGAATGAGCTATATTTAATATTGCGCATTTTTCGGGTAACATTTTTTTTTATTATTATTAAATAGTTATGCTGATTATACAGTCAAAAGTTTTATAATGCTTTTGAAAGAAGTCTCTTATGCTTTCCAGGCTGAATTTATTTGATCAAAAATACAGTAAAAACAGTCATTCTTGTGATGGCAAAGCTGAATTTTCACATGATCCTTCAGAAATCATTCTAAAATGCTGATTGATGATTGATCAATTATTATTTGCATACTTGCCAATACAATTATTATTGGTACTCAATTATTAATAATAGTTCTCTTAATAGTATCAATGTTGAAATTTTAATTTTTTTGCTTCTCAGTATTTTTGTGGAAACCGTGATACATCTTATTCAGGATTCTTTGATGAATATAAAGTTCAATAAACAGCATTTATTTAAAATAAAAATCTTTTGTAACATCTTACTGTCACTTTTGATCAATTTGATGTGTATTTGCTGAATAAAAGTATTAATCTCTTTTAGATAGACAGACAGACAGTCTTTCAATCAGTAGTCTCTGACTTTTGGACTCCACTGTATATATTTTATGAGTAAATATTTTGCTGCACCTGCCTAAAAAGAACCATGAATCCTTCATATTTCTGCAGTTGGAGTTTTCACAGTTTTGGGGTTTATTCAGATGACTATATGGGCTCGGGAAAAGCATAAAACCTACACCCAGCAATTCAAAGACTATCCTGACCTGAGAACGGCCATCATTCCACTCTTCTTCTAGATCTGTTGGATGGAGGATGAACCTAGATGCACTTTTGTCATTGGATTCCTCACCAGACATCATATTGTAAGCAGCAAAATAAGTCTATTCTTTCTGTCAGACCTTTTTTTTAAGTCTTTTTTTTTTTCCAATTAAGTTTGTGATGTAATCTCTGAAGTATGAAATGGTAATTACTAGTAATTACATTTATTATAAAGAGGCTTACCGAGGATAAACTTATACAGCAAAGTCGAGGAAGATATACTAAGAGTGACTAATACTTATGTGCAGGAGGCGTATGTATCACAAACTTAAACATTTGCTTTACATCAAAGAGTGTAAGTTGAGTCCCAATTGAAGGTCTTCAGACCATCAAGCAGAAAACATGGTGTACAGTGTGATCCTCTTTTATTGTTGAGTATTCATTTTTGAATTCCATTAAAACATTTTGCAGAACATATCTAAGTGTTTTTGTAGTAAAGAATATTACTGAAGATTTGTTATTTCCCAGAAATAAGTGAGTCAGTTCAAATGTCAGTATTTTCAAGACATGGTATAAGAACAATCTTACAGAATAGTGTTTATTGTTATTGAAAACCATCTGTTATATTATTGCATATTAAAACTATATTTGCTTAAAGGGTTAGTTCACCCAAAAATGAAAATTCTGTCATTAATTACTCACCCTCATGCCGTTCCACACACGTAAGACTCATCTTCGGAACACAAATTAATATATTTTTTGATAAAATCTGACGGCTCAGTGAGGCCTCCATTGCCAGCAAGATAATTAACACTTTCAGATGCTCAGAAAGCTACTGAAGACATATATAAAACAGTTCATGTGACTACAGTGGTTCTACCTTAATGTTATGAAGCGACGAGAATACTTTTTGTGCACAAAAAAAAAAAAAAAAAAAGAACGACTTTATTCAACAATTTCTAGTGATGGGCGATTTCAAAACACTGCTTCATGAAGCTTCAAAGCTTTACGAATCTTTTGTTTCGAGTCAGTGGTTCGGAGCGTGAATCAAACTGCCAAATTCACCTGATTTCAGTAAACAAGGCTTTATGTCATTAGTGTTTCGAAATTTCAATGGTTCACCACTGGGGGGTGTGACTTTGGCAGTTTGATACACGCTCCGAACCACTGATTTGAAACGATTCGTAAAGCGGTTTGAAACGATTCGTAAAGCTTCGAAGCTTCATGAAGCAGTGTTTTGAAATCGCCCATCACTAGATATTATTGAATAAAGTCGTTATTTAGTTTTTTTGGCGCACAAAAAGTATTCTCGTTGCTTCATAACATTAAGGTTGAACCACTGTAGTCACATGAACTGTTTTAAATATGTCTTTAGTAGCTTTCTGGGCTTTTGAAAGTGTTAATTATCTTGCTGGCAATGGAGGCCTCACTGAGCCATCAGATTTTATCAAAAATATCTTAATTTGTGTTCCGAAGATGAACGAAGGTCTTACAGGTGTGGAACGACCTAAGGGTGAGTAATTAATGACTGAATTTTCATTTTTGAGTGAACTAACCCTTTAAAATATTTACTGATAAATAAAATTGAATCTCTCCATTCTTCAAAACAGTCACACAGCCTTACACACTGATTTTTACGGTCAGGGATTGGCTGTTAGTAGATGTCATAAGTGTGTATTCACTGCATTAAAAAAAAAAAACAACTGCAAGCCAATTCAAGTGTTTCAGAGAAAGTGCCAGCCAGCTGACCATGAGAAAGAGTAACAATAAAAGTAACTTTTTTGAAATAATGCAATGCTGCAAATCTGCATACATTTCAGGTTTTGATTACAGATTTCACATTTATTTGAGCTCATACTGTTGATGTTTAACCAGTACAAAAATCAGTGCATTATCAAAGTTATATTAGAATGAAGCATTTTGGTGAGTGTGCGTACACAGGCACTGCTGTAGCAGATGCTCTTGCATTCAGCATTTGAGAGATTTGTACAACAAAGAAAAATTGCAACACTAATATTTACAAATGTATAAACAATAAACATTTCAGATTGTATGGGAACCTAAAGCAAGTTTTGTATCTACTTCAACTGAGCTTCATCAGTATTAATGTGTCACTGAAGGTTTCCTTTCATTGGGTGGAGATTGACCTTTGGCTCAGAGTGCTATGGACTGAGGGCAGATGTTCAAAAATTAAACTTAATATAGATACAGTTGGTTTTGTGTATAAATACATATATTTGGCTTTAGGGAACTTCATGAACAACATGCTGTCAGCCATGAGTTACTTAATCACTGTTCCTTTGAAGCATCTGAGTTCATTTTATCTGTTTTTTGACACTACTCTCTGTAGTGGCGAGACCTTTTTCTCTCGTCTTGACCCTGATGCTCTGAGATGAGGGGGGACAGTGTCATCCTCTCCTGACTGCTGCTTGGCAAAACTCACAAACACCTGTAAGGCAGTGAAACAGATGAGCTGTTAGTCCTGTCAGTCACATCTGCTGAGCAAATCGAATTCAATCTCTGCATGGGAATTTCAACCAATAATTAATTCCTAAGAAAAGGTCCCTAAATAACAGCATGTCAGTTTTACAGAATCAAGCCATTTTTCTTGTCCGCAGTCAAAGTGAAATGCTAAAATAACTCTTAACATGCTGTCGACAGCTGGTAAGGAGTGACATGAAAAAAGATGTGTTGCTTGATGCTTTATCACATCGCACCTGGTCTAATGTGGTCTGAGACACGGAGTAGTCCTCAATGTTCAGTCTCTCTTTGTTGGTCAACACCAGCTGGAAGACTCGCGCCAGTGAGGCAGCGGCGATTTCATATTGTAAAGTGTTGTAGTGTTTCTCTCGCTGTATACATCCCGGGAAGCTGCTATCCATGAAGGACTCAGCCGGGACCAGGTCAGGAGTCAGGCCTGCTTTTGCAGCTTTGATCTTCATCGTGACTACATAGCCACCTCCAAACCTTTCCGCAAGTACAATCAATCCATGCATATAAAATCAAGTATGCACTTGTTTTGTTGACCATTTGATGGTTGAAAGTTATGCATATCAGCTTTAATAGTTGAAAATTTAAAGGGGACCTATTATGCTTTTTTACAAAGTCCTGATTTTGTTGAATAGGATTTCATGCTTGAGTGTTCAAAAAACACATTGTTCACATATTTGACATTGTTGCAGCACCTCTCTTCCCAGTCTGTCTATAACACTCCGATTAATTCTTATCTCCATGAAGCCCCTCGCAATGTGCTCTGATTGGTCGGCTGGATCAGCGTGTTGTGATTGGTCAATCGTTTCTAGCGCGTTTCGGAAATGTCACGCCACTTACCATAACCACAAGTTTCAACACAGTCAACCAGGCTTTGCACCTTTTTTTTTGCATATGTTTTGGCAGTAATTATTTAAATGAGGGATGTTGTGACACATACGTTCCTGGAAGAAAACTCAGGACTAGAATTGAGACATTTTAGGGAGTTTAGAAACAGTGTTTACTGGGTAACACTTTAGTATGGAGAACATATATTAATACTGAACTATGAATTTTCCCTCAATAAACTCCTAATTTACTGCTCATTAATAGTAAAGTAGTTGTTAAGTTTAGGTCTTGGGTAGGATTAAGAATGTAGAAGGTCATGTAGACTAAGGCATTAATATGTGCTTAATAAGTACTAATAAACAGCCAATATTCTAGTAATATGCAAGCAAATAAGCAACTATTTACAAGACCCTAAAATAAAATGTTACCGCTTACTGATATAGAGAAAAACTCCCATTGGAGTGACTTTGTAACTTTGCAGACCTTTGTCATGTTTAATGTCAGCAACACACTAAATAAAGCTGAAAATGTAAAAAAGCATAATAGGACCCCTTTAACACTGGAAGAACATTAAGTTCAAATGAACACAAGTTGATTTGTGGTAATATGGAAATGGCATCCTTGAATTTTTATAAAACTTTCCAAAAGAACGTACTCACTTGTATTTCAGATGTTGGATTGTGCCCAGACACTTAAATGTCCCATTGACCATGATGGCCAAACGAGTACAAAGGGCTTCACATTCTTCCATACTGTAGATGCAAACAAACAATCAAATAAATATGTAATGTAAAAAATATTTTAATTTTATTTAAAAGAATAATGATCAATAATTTAAAATAAAAAATGATTTGCAAACACTTGGCAAGTCACTAAAACAAACTATGCATGTCATGTAATTGCACTCACACATTCCATATTTTATATATATATATATATATACAGTGGTATGCGAAAGTTTGGGAACCCCTTGCAGAATCTGTGAAAATGTGAATAATTTTAACAAAATAAGAGAGATCATACAAAATGCATGTTATTTTTTATTTAGTACTGTCCTGAGTAAGATATTTTACATAAAAGATGTTTACATATAATCCAAAAGACAAAAAAGTAGCTGAATGTATTAAAATATGTCCGTTCAAAAGTTTGGGAACCATTGATTCTTAATACTGTGTGTGGTTACCTGGATGATCTGACTGTTTTTTGTTTTGTGATGATTGTTCATGAGTCTCTTGTTTGTTCTGAGCAGTTAAACTGAACTCTGTTCTTCAGAAAAATCCTCCAGGTCCTGCAGGTTCTTCAGTTTGAGGATTTTTTGCATATTTGAACCCTTTCCAGCAGTGACTGTATGATTTTGAGATTCATCTTTTCACACTGAGGACAATTGAGGGACTCAAACACAACTATTAAAAAAGGTTCAAACATTCACTGATGCTCCAGAAGGAAACATGATGCATTAAGAGCCAGGGGGTGAAAACTTTTTGAATTTAAAGATCAAGGTCAATTGTACTTAATTTTTCTTCCGGGAAACATGCAAGTATCTTCTGTTGCTTCCGAAGGTAAGTACTAAATGAAAAAATATATATATTTCAACAAAATAAGAAAAATTTGGGACTTCTTCATCCTGTTCAAAAGTTTTCACCCCCTGGCTCTTAATGCATCATGTTTCCTTCTGGAGCATCAGTGAATGTTTGAACCTTTTTTAATAGTTGTGTTTGAGTCCCTCAATTGTCCTCAGTGTGAAAAGATGAATCTCAAAATCATACAGTCACTGCTGGAAAGGGTTCAAATATGCAAAAAATCCTTGAAAACTGAAGAATCTGCAGGACATGGAGGATTTTTCTGAAGAACAGAGTTCAGTTTAACTGCTCAGAACAAACAAGGGACTCATGAACAACCATCAAAAAACATAAAACAGTCGTGGATCATCCAGGTAACCACACACAGTATTAAGAATCAAGGGTTCCCAAACTTTTGAACGGACATATTTTAATAAATTCAGCTACTTTTTTGTCTTGTGGATTATATGTAAACATCTTTGATGTAAAATATCTTACTCAGGACAGTACTAAATAAAAAATAACATGCATTTTGTATGATCTCTCTTATTTTGTTAAAATTATTCACATTTTCACAGATTCTGCAAGGGGTTCCCAAACTTTCGCATACCACTGTTTATACACACATACACGCACATAAAGGGCTATATGACTTGGCCAAAAATTATACTGTGATATGTTGCGATTTTAACTGTGATATGACATTTCATTTCACAAGAAAATTGTCTCATACTGAACTGTGAACTCTAAAAACTGAACAGAGACGCTCTTCACTCTGAAAAACACAGACTGCATTCTTCTTTACTTATTAAAGTGCAGCCTGTTAGGGAAATCCTGGGTTAACATCAAATTCTTGCCTGTGCGACGTCAAAACGACTGCCCTCCCATCACGGATGATACTCAGAATGGCGGTCCACAGGAACCGGCGGGAGTGAGGGTCCATTCCTGTGGTGGGCTCATCCTACACACATTTACACAGTTACATTACACCAATATTCAGATTTCCGCAATGACACCGAGAATGCTTAGGAAAAACATACCAGGAGTACTAGAGGAGGACAGCCAATCATAGCAATAGCAGTAGACAGCTTCCTCTTGTTGCCACCGCTGTAGGTACCAGCACAGTTTCCGGCATATTCAGACAGACCCAGCTTCTGAATGCCCCATTCTGCCACCTACAGAAAACATACCAGATTGTACCAGAATGCTTTAAGAATTTCAGTTAACAGAGCCTAACATACAGTAGTTTTTTGTGTCCAATGAAGTGTGAAAAAAATTCTACTGTGTTCAAGTGTTGTGTACTATGTTTTTGTCCTGGTGCGTGTCATGTGATCTGTAAGGAGTGGGAGGTGAATAAGACTGTGAGTCTCACTCTGCTAATCTCAGATTCAGGGATCCCTCGAAGGCGGGCGTACAGGTACAGGTGCTCCCTCCCCGTCAGCAGTTCATCTATGGCATCAAACTGAGGACAGTAGCCCATGTTTTGGTGCACATCCAATATGTTGGTAAGAATACTGAAGAAAAATCCAGTTCATGATTAGCATTAACATCCAATGGAAGTTCACAACTAGTGGCTCCTTATGGTTTGTACACTACCTGTATCCAGCTACTGACGCCTCCCCTGACGTCACATCTGTGTCTCCGGCCAGCATTTTAAAGGTTGTGGTTTTACCTGCACCGTTTACACCAAGAAGCCCAAAACACTGCACAAAACATTTAAGTTGTATACCACGTCATTGTCCAGTGGTTCATTTCCATTGAAAGAGCAGCAGTATGGTTTACAAATGATTTTTTTAGTGATACCTCCCCCGCTGGAACTCCTACACAGATTCTGTCCACTGCTGGTCGTTTTCTGCGCCTGTATGTCTAAGATCAGAACACAAATTTCAGCATGGCAATATTGGTCCTTCAAAATACTGACATTGCTACAAAATATACTCCAAACATATATGCTTTTAATCTTAGTACATCTGGTCACTTACTTTTGACAAGTCTCGAACTAGAAGGATGTCATTCTTGTTTCCTCCTTTGTAAATGCGCTCTCTCTCCTGAGCTACATCGTCATCTTCATCTTTAACTGGATTCTTCACATGGTCTGACACCCTACACAATGAACAGACACAAATAATAGTTACCATCATATTTTAGTATTTTTCCTAACAGCTACAGTAAAGGCAAAGTAATATTAAACAGATCCCATTTTACAGCTAACTTTTCTTTGAATGTTTATTTTGCAGTTGTACAGTAAAAGTCTGTACTGAGCAGAATCTCAGAGGATATTAATCATGTCTTTTTGCCCTCACCAGAGATCAAGGAAAAAGTTGTACTGGATGACCAGGTTAAAGATGAAATACACAAAACCCTCCACAGCCATACAGAAGAGATTCTTCCCCACAAAGTCCCATCTGAACGGATCCATGGAAAACTCCTCCCCTGTGCCAAGATATAATTTATAGCAATTTATAGCTTTTTTGTTTTTTTGGAGGTGGCACCAGTAGCAGATCTGGCTCATATATTACCATAGGCGAGATAAAACATGACAAAAGAAACTACTTAGTAGTTCATCATATTAGCAGTGTTAGTTAGCAATTTTTTTTTTTTGTATTAATATACACTACCGTTTAAAAGTTTTGGATCAGTAAGATTTTTGTTTGATGGTTGTTCTTTTGTTTTGTTTTTTAAAGCAATGAATACTTTTATTCAGAAAGGACACATTAAATTGACAATTGACAATCTAATCTTTTGTAACAATCTGAAAGTCTTTACTATTTCAAATAAATGCTATTTATTTGAACTTTTAATTCATTAGAAAAATATAAATCCTGCACACTACTCAAGTTTGCAAAATCACAAAAATAATTTAATGAGCAAAGTTTCAGTCAATCAACCTTTCTCAGGCTTACAAAACATACAAAAGTCCAACCACATTTGAGAAAATATCATTTAGTCATTAGTAAAATCGGTTGTTAATAATCAGCACACCTCCAATTACTAGCATAATAATAAATAATATAGATAATATGTGACCCTGGACCACAAAACCAGTCGTCATATATGTCAATTTTATGAAGTTGAGATAATATTAAGAAAATCGCCTTTAAAGTTGTCCAAATGAAGACCTTAGCAATGCATATCCACTCACAAAAATACATTTTTGATATATTTACGGTAGGAAATTTACAAAATATCTTCATGGAACATGATCTTTACTTAATATCCTAATGATTTTAGCATAAAATAAAAATCGATAATTTTGACCCACACAATGTATTGTTAGCTATTGCTACAAATATACCCCTGCTACTTATGACTGGTTATGTGGTCCAGGGTCACATATTAATTTATACATAATATATACAAAAACATTATAATATTAAAATATTCACAAAAATATTAAGCAGCACAACTGTTTTCAACATTGATAATAATACGATTTCTTTAAGCACCAAATAATTTCACAACAATTTCTGAAAGATCATGTGACACTGAAGATGGGCATGATGGATGCTGTAGGAATTAATTACATTCAAAAATATATTCAAATAGAAAAGTTATTTTAAACTATAATATTATTTCACAATATTACAGTTTTTGATATATTTTACTATATTTTGATCAAATAAATACAACCTTGGTGATTAATACACTGAACAAAATTATAAACACAACACTTTTGTTTTTGCCCCCATTTTTCATGAGCTGAACTCAAAGATCTAAGACTTTCTATGTACACAAAAGGCCTAGTTCAGTTTGAGTTCAGCTCATGAAA
Source organism: Anabarilius grahami (assembly GCA_003731715.1). Lineage (NCBI taxonomy): Eukaryota > Metazoa > Chordata > Actinopteri > Cypriniformes > Xenocyprididae > Anabarilius > Anabarilius grahami. Next base: position 9,972,594 of record RJVU01044706.1, on the reverse strand, counting down.
AATGGGGGCAAAAACAAAAGTGTTGCGTTTATAATTTTGTTCAGTGTATAATATAATATATGTTTTTAATAGACCAGGAATAAGAGTGTGGAAAACAGCTACTGACATTTTGATGACAATTCTTTTTGTGTTTTACAGGAAAAATATTGTATGAGTTTGGAGTGAAGAAGATGCAATTCAATTATATTTAGACAAGTGAAGGAATGTTTTTAACATTTTTGACATGTTTTTTTTTACCTTCATACTTAATTTTCAAAGAAATTCCATTAAAATTAACTTTGGTACTGTCAGTTTGAATGGACTGAGTAAGGACAGTAAAGGGCTTTTATTTGAGGTGACAGATTTTATATAACAATCAACCTATCATTAATAGGTCTTGCTAATAGACCGACATACCAAATCGGGCGTAGACATCAGTCACGGCCTGATTCATGGCCATATCAATGAGACCTCGACCGAGACAGAAGTGAGGGAAGACCAGTAGCACCTTCTTCAACACCTCATTAAACATTAGTAGAGACTGAAAGGTTTGTGAAGAAAAAAACACAAGAAATTACTACAAAATAAGCAATACGAAATCTGTAAACATGGATTTATATATAAGCAAACATGTCTTTAACTTTAAGCCATTATTGTGACTAAAAGGTACTAAATTATAATTTTATATAAAAACAAACAACAAGAAAAATTGTGAATAAAAATATAATTTTACCCTGTTGTTTTCAAAGAGCTCTAAGATGAAGGTGATGGCACTACTGTTGATACCAATGAAAAGGTTGATGCAGGAGAGGGACACGTACGCCGTGCTGGGGACATTGAACATGTAGGACATGGGGTACATCATGGGCGTCACTGACCACCTGCATAGTGAAGAGTGATAGAAAAATCACTGTTGTGCTTGAGCTGATTTTCTCAAGTCAATGGAAATCTGCATAAGCCACTGACTGACCCATAGAGAAAAAGTAGAGCGACCAGCGCTGGCAGATTTGTGGGTGATGTGTAGCACTTCTTATCAAAAGCCACGAAAATGGCCACAACCATCACTGTGCTGGCGGAGTAGTTCATCTGGCACAAACAAACGAATGGGATACGAGCAATCAAGCAGCAGTCCAAAAACATTTCGCAATGACTAAGGATTGACATTTTACAGAACTGTCCTTGTTAACACACAATGCTGATGAATCTCACCATGTCCCAGAAAAAGTTGGCGACCCAGTAGACCACAGGACTGACTCCACTAACAAACTGCAGATGTTTGGCCTTGGTGACACGTTCCTGAATGAGGTAGAGGATAAAGCTGGCTGGGATGAAGGACATGGCAAAGATGACGCAGATGGCCACCACTGCATCCACTGATGTGGCGAGACTGTCCGGAAGGAAAAACAGTTCATCTTTAGAACACATATTAGAATTTTTTTTGATAAAATCTGACCAAAAACAACTAAATAACGACTTTTCAACAATATCTAGTGATAGGCGATTTCAAAACACTGCTTCATGAAGCTTTGTGGCTTTACAAATCTTTTGTTTTGAATCCGTGGTTCAGATCGCTATCAAACTGCCAAAGTCACGTGAACTATTGAAATTGTCAAAAAAAAAAAAATCACAATATTACTATTTTTACTTCCATTTTGATCAAATAAATGCAGCCTTGGTGAGCAGAAGAGACTTCTTTCAAAAAAGCGTACAGACCCTAAACTTTTGAATGGTAGTGTACATCAATCATACATCACTATTAAAGGATTAGTTCACTTTCAAATTAAAATTTCCTGATAATTTACTCACCCCCATGTCATCCAAGATGTTCATGTCTTTCTTTCTTCAGTCAAAAAGAAATTAAGGTTTTTGATGAAAACATTCCAGGATTTTTCTCCATATAGTGGACTTCAATGTACACCAAACGGTTGAAGGTCAAAATTAGTTTCAGTGCAGCTTCAAAGCATTCTACGTGATCCCAGACGAGAAATAATCTAGAGAAACCTTTGCTCATTTTCTAAAAAAAAGAAAAATTGTATACATTTAAACCATAAATGCTCATCTTCAACTAGCTCTCTTCTTCTTCTCTATTTGAATTCCAGCAGTGTAGGTGCTGCTAAGTGTATAACTGCCCTCCACAGGTCAAAGTTTGAACTAAATTGCCATATACAATATGCTTGTGCAAGTATATAACAATTAGTTCAAACTTTGACCTGTGGAGGGCAGTAAGACACTTAGCAGTGTCTGCACTGTTGGAATTCTAATAGAGAAGAAGAAGAGAGCTAGTTCAAGATCAGCATTTATGGTTAAAACGTATATAATTGTTTTTGTTTCTTTACAAAATGACAGTGGTTTCGCTAGATAAGACCCTTATTCCTCATCTGGTATTGTTTAAAGCCTTTTGAAGCTGCACTGAAACTGTAATTTTGACCTTCAACCGTTTGGAGGTCATTGAAGTCCACTACATGAAGAAAAATCCTGGAATGTTTTCAAAGAAGGGCATGGACATCTTGGATGACATGGGGGTGAGTAAATTATCAGGAAATTTTTATTTGAAAGTGAACTAATCCTTTAGGATTAAAACCCCTTGTTTTAGTACAGTGGTCGAATTGACTAATGGGAGTAGGATTACAAAACATTTTGGACTCCTTTTACACCTCTATTTAGTGCTGAGCATCCAAGACGGATGACGTAAACTGAGCCTATCAGTCAAAAACATTTCAATGTGACATCTGACACTCACACAGTGACCTCTGAGAGCTGCTCTTTGGTGAGGTTGAGCGGATGGTTGATGGCAGTAATGCCGTATTCTGATGGGTTGGCGTGAGGCGGCAGGTAAGCACGGAGAATGGCGTTGTTTGCTATGTTCATGAAGGAAACCATGGCATGCCAGCCTTTGTTATTATACCACACCTGTGACAAGTTAGGGGATATGTCATTTTTAATCATGGCTTAAGTGTCCAAACACATTTTGGGATATTGTATTGTTAAATAGGTGGTTTAACTTACCTTAACATTGTACTCACTCTCCATGAAGTGCAAGAAGGTTCCAAATTCATTCATGGCTGACTTTGAATAGGGACCCTAAGAAGAGGAAATCATTCAATAGAGTATATGTTATGTGATCAGAATAGAAAGTAATATATTTAAATGCCTCTCATCAAAATCTCATGATCGTTTATGTGTAGTACAAAATATCATACCCCTGTAATATTCATCATCCGTCCAAGCTGGGAAAAAATGTTCTGGATCATCTCAGGGTCCACATCGAGAATCGGTAGTTGTCCACCAACAGAGAGTCCACCATACCTGTGTAAATTTGGGTTTAATCAAGCATATTTTTAAAGATGCCTTAGTTATTGTGTCCACTATTTGTTGTATTATTGAGTATTACCGGTACATCATTTTTGCACATTAACATTTTGCACTGGTATATTTTTGTTGTAAACACAGATGCATATCATGCCCATTAATTTTTATTATCAACATTTTAGTATACAATTTAATTGTGCTTCTACTGTTGACTACTACTGTTAAATGGTCATGCGGTAAGACAAATTAAAAGTAGAAATAAAAAAAAAAATCAATAAAAAAATCCGTATAATTACAAAAGAATTAGCAAAATGGTGTTTAAAAACATTTTAGATATGTATATCATGTCATACTGAAGGACATGTCAACTCCCCAAAAGTATTTTTTTTATTTTTTCAGTCTAAATGAAGTAAAATTCTCAGGCTTTCTGCAAAAAATAAATCCTTTGATTGAGATGTATGGGTTTTCCACAGATATGCTTTAATTGGACTACTGTTTGATTGTTTCATATCCATATTGGCAACCACATCAAACATCCACACAACTAAATATTAAAAGACAGAAGCTTTACCTTTGTTCATTCACCCAATATTTGCTCTTCAAGCTGCATATAAGGAAAACAGCAGTCATTATACAAAATGAAATGAATACTAACACTACTAACACACTGAAGTTTTTATAACAGCTCACCTGGTCTTGATGAGCGTGGGGTAAGTCTTCACTAAGTAATCAGAGATGTTTTTGTTTGTCATGTCGAGCAAAATGTCCCCTGTTGGCTCTTTTCTCTAAATCAGAGCAACAACAACAAAAACATCACTAAACCCACTGCCTGGATCTTTATAATTACGATTAAAGTATTTCAGTTCCATCTGATCCTGACCTGTGGTGGTGGCAGTCCTCCAGCTCCAGCTGCACAGACAGGCAGCATAGTGAGCTTTGTATCAGTGCTGCACTCACAGGAAGGGGAGGGGTTTCTTGTATTCCATGCGGGACTCAATAAGATGTTTGTGACCTCAGGAGACACTGGAGGAACTTCCCAATCAGAGGTTGTGTTTAAGCAGAAGAAGAGGTTCCTGTGAGAACAAATTCACATAATATAATATAATATACAGTAACTTAATTTAAGTATATACAGTGCACAGAATAAATGAGTACACCCTGTCCGAACAAATACAAAAGATGTATTTTCTTTATGATCACTAACACAATTCATGGAAAAATGGCAAAACTAAAATGTATTAAACATATACATAATAAAAACTTAGAAATATGTGTCATTATTAGCCATAAAATAAGTAAATTAGCCAATTTTGTTTAAATTAAGGATTGCAGAAATGAGTACACCATAGATTTAATTCAACAAATGCATAATATTCTAGTGCTTAGTATGCCCTCTATAATTTTGAATATACTGCTCTGACCCTTCTTGGCACTGAGTGTACAAGTTCATGACAAATTGTCACATGTGTCCTGTTTAACTCCTGGATGATGAGCTCCTAATGCCCTGATCTTTAATGGGGAGTGTTGCTCAACTCGTCTCTACAGAATCCCCCACAGGTGCTCAAGAGTGTTAAGATTGAGTTCAATACATGTCCACAGAAGGTTGTTCACCTTGGGAGAATGCATATCCTCCTTGTCATGTTGAAAAAAATGCCCAACAATGCAGGGAATGAGGAAAGGGTAACATCTTATGTTTCAAGTTTGTGTATTAAATTACACACTGGTGTGTGAATTCATAACAGCACTGATAAAGCACAACTCCCTCACACTTTCAGCACTCATACATCCCTATATAAGAGCTTTACTACCACTGAACTTTACTGTGGGAACCAGGCACTTCTCACTGTACGCCTCCTCTAGCAACACCATAACATTTTGGATGCTGTTAGATCCAAAATGATTGATTTGGTCTCATGAGACCAGAGTATTGATTCCCAGAATCTATCTTTTGTAAATGGCTAACTGACTTTATTGTGCTTTGGCTACAGTAGGTAGTTCCAGTGAGAACAACAAGCATGCATGTCATTTCTGCAGGCTGCATCTTACTCTGTGAGATAAACAGTCACTCTTTTCATTGCTTTTTCTGGCTCTGAGACACTCGCTTGGTATATCTCCTGCTCTTTGTCTAGCAAAAAAATCCCTCATCACTAAATGAAAGCTTAAAATGAAGGCCTGATTTTTTTCAGGGGTCTTGTCACAAGTCTATTGTTTTTGAATTTCTGTGTTACTTTTGCTATATTTTCACACTTAAAACAATGATTTGGTAATCCTCTTGTACCACTGTCCTCTTTTGTGCTAAGAAATAAGTCTCCTGACAGCTCTCTCCCAAGTGCTTCCATTGTTGTCAACATTAAGTCTGAGAATGATTCAGTGGGCTATATAACACATTTAATTGTCAAGAAATTACTTCTCTTTAAATGTTTTGGTTCAACATACTTACCTATTGATCAAACATTGCCTTAAACTTACACCAGAACATTTTTATTTAGTATTATTTAGTAACTTTTAGGAGGGTGTAGTCATTTTTGCTACACAACATTTTATCACCTTGATAAGAAAATCTTATTTTCCTGAATAATTTTGACATGCTTCTTTGATAACTGATTAAGCAGACTTGTTGGAACATTATATCTCTAAAGAATCCTAACATGTCTTCTAAATAATTGAGAAATTGCTGACTTTCAGAAGTTTCAGAGGGTGTGTACTCATTTATGCTGTGCACATATGTTATTGCAAAATTATTAAAAATTAAAATAATTATTATTATTAAAAATATTCCATTTATTTGAAGTAGTTTAAGTGTAATGCATAGGGAAACTGACTTGATTATATACACTACTGTAAAATTGTGCAATATTATTACAATATAAAATATCTGTTTCTATTGTAATGTATTTTAAAATGTAATTTATTATTTTTATTATTATTATTTCAGCATCATTACTCCAGTCTTCAGTGTTACATGATCCTTCAGAAATCATTTTAATATGCTTATTTGCAGCTAAAAAACAGTTCTTATTATTAACCATGTTGAAAAAATGTTTACAGCTGATTAATATTTTTGTGGATTTTTTTTTAAAACATTATAAATGTCTTTATTGTTACTTTTAATCAATTTAATGCTTCCCTGCTGAATAAAAGTATTTAAAAAATAAATAAATAAAACAATTTTAGTGACCCCAGACTTTAAATTTTTAGTGTAATTTACCAAATTTACTGAATTTGGTAATTAAACAATTAACTTAAAATGATATTGACTCTTGGCCCTGTAATGTTTATACATTATTATTATACATCTATGGAGAAAACTAAGGAGATTTTGTTACGCTCATTCAAAGATTAATTTCTGTCATGACAACTCTGAGTGTTTGGCATGGTAATAGATATGACAATGTTGATATGTTTCATCTTGGCAGAGTAAATGCTACACTGCTGCTGCTGCAGAGCAAGAACCAGGACTTGCTACTGCCAATACATAAACAACACGCTGCTGTGTGAGCAAGTAAGACATGCTGCTGCTCAATATAGCATCCATGAAATACCCATAGCAGATCTTTACAGGTGGAGCTGGGAAAAGTGAAGGGTTTCTGAAAGCACGCTGCAACTGCTACAGCAAATGCTAACCAAGTATTTGAAGGTTGACCAGCAAGCTCATTGGCTACTGATACAGCAGGAACCAATCAGCTGTGCCCTATAAAGAATGATGTAATTGCAAGCCGATTGAGTTAAGGACTTAACAGCCTGCACCATCTAGAGTTTCATGACAGAACTTTGTATTTGAAGAAGTAATTGCATAAATCAGAACTGGATGGGTGTACATTGGCTCAATATATTCTCCAGTGTTAATCTCAAAATAATTAAATTATGCTCGTAGTGTAGTTTCAAAACCCCCTTTTAAACTCACTCCAAGGGCTGATTTGCCATACAGCGTGTTCCCATGACAGGGTCCTTTAGCAACGTCTGTATGAAGTGCTTCATTTTTGGGTGTGATGGCTGCTCATTACTGAAATACAGAAGACCAGTAAGGAATTATCTCCCATGAAAACATACAAACTACTTTATAAGCAGATTCTTAGGGCATTTTCACATCTGGGTTGGTTGTTTCAGAACCTGGTGTGTTTTCTCCATTAGTTTGGTTCGATTAGGCATATGTGAACATGGTAATTGTGCTTGGATCCGCACCAAAATAATTGGTCCGAGATTGCACGAACAAACAAGGTGGTCTCGGCCCGATTGCAAGCGTGGTGAGAAATAATCCGACCTAACGGACCAACGAACCATGCTGTATCACAATATATGACAGGTAATTACATTTTGCTAATGCCTCTCAAAATGAATCATGGGTTAAGCTGGAGCAAAGATAAAGTAAAAAGCCTTATCGAAATTTGGTCAGACAAAAATATATAAAATATTTCAGAACGACTGTACAAAACACATAAAAATACAAAGCCTTGATTCTTGTTAAAAATTATAAAGTAATGTAATAACAGCTACAAAGAAAGCCACAATCAGCCCGCGGAGCTGTTGTCTATCCACCCTGACTGATGTCCGCTATGAGCCGAATCCTGGAACATAAACAGGTGCACGCTGACCAATGAGAGGAGAGTTTACTCGCACTTGACTCTTATTAACAAATTTTGGTCCATTAAAGGGTTAGTTCACCCAAAAATGAAAATTCTGTCATTTATTACTTACCCTCATGCCGTTCCGCACCCGTAAGACCTTCGTTAATCTTCGGAACACAAATTAAGATATTTTAGTTGAAATCCGATGACGCTGATTCATAATGCTCCGATGCTTCCTGAAGCAGTGTTTTGAAATTGGCCATCACTATATAAGTCGTTATTTAGTTTTTTTGGCGCACCAAAAATATTCTCGTCGCTTTATAATATTAATATTGAACCACTGTACTCATATGAACTGATTTAGATGTGTTTTTAGTACCTTTATGGATCTTGAGAGAGGAAATGTCATTGCTCCCCATGCAGGCCTCATTGAGCCATCGGATTTCAACAAAAATATCTTAATTTGTGTTCCGAAGATTAACGAAGGTCTTACGGGTGTGGAGCGGCATGAGGGTGAGTAATAAATGACAGCATTTTTATTTTTGGGGGAACTAACCCTTTAAGAAATGTTGCCTTGTAAAAGCAAACCGAACCAAGAAGAAATCACAACATACTTGTTTCGGAACAAAGCAAACAATCTACAGGAGTGAAAATGCCCTTAGACTCTAAACAACTGATCTCACCTGATGAAGGTAAACTGTGGTCCGTACATCCATGGAGTGAGGGTCAGACTGGGATACTCTCCAAATGGTGGGACAATCATAGTGAAGACCAAAGAAATAAGGACAAAACTGGCTGGCAAAACAATCTACAAAAAAAGCAAAATGTAAAGAAAACATCTGCTTATTTTCTATTCTAGAAAAAAAAACATGGCATCAAATAAGTGGCTAGAATATTTCAGAATTTCAGAAATTATACTTTTGAGTTCCACGGAAGAAAGAAAGACATAGAAGTTTGAAACAGCATGAAGGTGAGTAAATGACAAAATTATACTTTTTGGGTGAAATTTCCTCATTTTCATAACATTGTGTCCACACGCAAACGTCACCTTACCTGTGCAAGGAAATCTTTGTGGCTGCGTGTGGCATGGTGAAATCTCTTGACCAGAAGAGCCTGGAACTGCTTGAGTACCAGGCTAATGCCTTTAACCTGCTTGGAGGCTCTGCCAGCACTGTTGTCAGACTCCAGTGGGCTCCCCATTCCATTAGCATCTATAAACCAGACCAGATACGGGCATAATCTAATTAGACCTGCTGTAAAAACTGCTCAACAGCATTATAAGTTGGCTGCTGGTTTGTCCTCACCTGGCCAAGACAACTGACCAGCTCAAACCTCCAAACCAGCAAGACCACATTAGTTGTAACAAGCAAGCCCCATACTTTTACTAGCTTAACCAAGAACCATTGTCAGGCAATCAGTCAGCACAATTGACTGGTTTACCAGCTAGACCAGCACTAATCAGCACAAACCAGCCTGGACCAGCATGGAAATTCACATTGGTCTAAGATGGTCTGGTTGCTGCCAAGAGCTACTGTATCTCAAGAAGCTTTATCTCTACATGAAGCATAGCACCTCAGTCAAACCCTTTAGCACCCTGTTAGCTTCTTAGCATGAGTGCTAAGCAAAGCTGAGATCTGGGATCTCGATTCACCTTCAACATTACTCGTAGCCTCTCTTTCTCTCAAGAAACCATTGCCATTTTTCCTCTGTTGTAGCATCCATTGCTCTGAGGGGGGTAGTTTGACAGTCAAACACAGGGTTATAAACTACTGGTTTATAGAAAGTACAGGACTTAACTTAACTTTATGAGATGAATTAACTTGAGATGAATTTTGGGTATTATGGTTGTAAATATAGATAATATGAGGATTTTTACCTGGTGTAACAGAGCTGTTGGCTGCCTCTCCATCTGCTGTAACTTTTAGAAAGATCTAAATATATACAACACAGTTTCTTAAATCATTAGTGAGCACACACATATCTATACAGTAAGTTTTGCA
>RJVU01044706.1:9939723-9962678 GCA_003731715.1 Anabarilius grahami | reverse complement strand
TATATGGATATTAAAATTATATACAAAATGTAAACACAAAAGCTATAAAAATTCTACAGTCTATTGATTGGTATCACTGATGGTAATGGTTGCTAGCATAAAGAAAGAAAAGAAATGTTGTTCAACCTCCTCTAGTGATGTGTCAGATATGCCAAAGCTACTGAGGCCCATGTCGGCCAATGTTTCCTCCAGTTCTCGGAAAAGGCTGGCGTACGCACGATATTTAAAACCCTTATTTGGGAGCAGATAGGTCATCTCTTGACCAATCATTTCAATCAGCTTTGCCTCAGGTACATGATGATGAATCAGCGTAGTGATGCTCTCAACATTCCCTGTGTAGAGAGATAGAAAAAAATAATCATTTTTGAAGAAATTATATCACTGTATATTTTGAGTTGTTAGTCCACTGACCGTCCAGTGTTCTCTCGGGTTGTACTGCCTGACTCTCTTCTTTATATCTAGTGCAGGTGGAGCAGGTGCAGGAACATTCAGATGCACAGTCACACTCATTCTGAGGAGCACAGGTGAAGACACAGTCAAAATACTGTACTTTGAAGAACCACATTCCAGGTATTTGTGTTATTTTTAGGGGTTTTCCTCTATCATCTCTTCTCCTCTCTGATGACGTGTTCTCAGGAGGGACAATAATCCCTCCCTTCCAGCAACCTGTCACTTACATGAGATCACATCACTTAGAAAATGACAACAATCAATCAATTTCTGATGGACAAAATCAAGTCCTGTCCTACATTTTTTTTATCGTTCAAGTAGCCATTTCACTCATATATACGTCACAATAACAAAAGCCAATCGCAACTTCCATTTAATGGCAACATTAACACGTTTCTATGCACTTGCAAGGTGTTATGGTTGCTAAGGTGTTATGGATGCTTGATTCCTTGCAACTCCCATATCTCCATGATATTCTCATCCCTATGCGGTTCATATTTCTTTTTCAATATAAGTCTATGGGTTTTTCCAGCTCATATTATCATTCATCAAGCCAAAATTGTAAGTGTGATAACGTGTAATATGCCTGCTAATCAATTTTTGAGGTACCATTCATGTCCACAGCACAAACTGTGAGATTATATGGTGAAGTTTAATACTTTTAAGTTTGTTTAAACCTGTGTTGCCCATCTAGCACCATAAGTCAGTGTGTCTGTGTGCTTTACAGTAACAGCTGTTTCATGATTTTGACCAGATTTTGACAGTCAAAGAACTCCTAAAGAACACATTCAAAGCACAGCTGTGGATTGTGATATAGTTTTTAAAAACAAACAAACAAAACCAAAAAAAATACACAGACTAGATAAAAGCATGTAATTACTTCATCCTTAAGGCAAGACATTTCAGACAAAACCATTGCTTTTTCATGCATGAGATGCTGGGCTATTTTGCTTCCATAACATGTCTTTTTTCAGAGTTGTGAAGAGAAAATATCCAAAATACACATTAAAGTGTGTATATTATTACATTTTATCTATTTGTGTCAGTAGATTTCAATTACAATACATATCCTTAAAGGCCATTTCCTCAAAATGATATCTCCGCTCCAGTAGCACTTACATCCAGTCTCATTCCTATCTATATTCTAAAGGTTTTAACAGAGGGACCCTCGCCCTCAAGCCATCCTAGGTGTATGTGACTTTCTTCTTTCTGATGAACACAATCATAGATATATTAATAAATATCCTGACGCATCCAAGCTTTATTTTAAGTCGCGCACACACTTAACGATTGTAAGGCCGATTATGAATGTAAATTGATATTTATGACTGATCGCGCTCAAACGCGTCCTGTCAGAGCCAGTTGCGTTCAGTCTGCGATTACAGTCGGTGTTCAAATTCCATGTGAAAGTATATAAATCTGCTTCAGGAGCAGGAAACAATCGCTGTATGTTGAGCACAGTCTTAGAATGTTTTAGCTAGTCGTTAAATGTGTGCCCGGCTTAATAACACAGCGAATGCCGGTGGTAAACACTCATGTTCCAATACTCGTGCACGAGTTTTGGGAGGTGTTCCCTTGAAAAGAGCTGTGAAGGAGGGGGGTTGTTCTTACGCATGCGCTCATTTAAAAAAATCAGTCAAGAAAAGATCCTCTGAACCACCTTTAACTGACACGACGCCAGTTCCGTTTTGTTCGGAACTTGAATACGGAGGGTGATCTGGCGGAAGCTAGATATTTTACTTCATAAATTAAATATCGATATTTTTTTATAAAATCGCATCGATTCGCTTCAGAAGGCCTTTATTAACCCTCCGGAGCCGTGTGGAGGACGTTTATGATGGATGGATGGATGTGGATGGAAGCACTTTCTTCAGCTCATACTCGTTGGTATCGCTCACTGCCGCCGTTATAAACCTCGGATGCGTCAGGATATTTATTAATATTTCTCTTATTGTGTTCATCAGAAAGAAGAAAGTCATATACACCTAGTATGGCTTGAGGGTGAGTAAAGCTTGGGGTAATTTTAATTTGAAAGTGAACTAATCCTTTAAATTGTACTTTCTGATTTATGATAAATAAAAAGGGATATCCAAAATCCCCCTAGTAAAAAAAAAAAAGTTAACTCTAATATCCCCACAAAATGAAACAAGAATTTTGAACCTGGCTTTATCAAATGCTCATATTTCTGTGAAAGATATGTTTGCATATTTAAGTACAACATTTCAGAAAACTTGCAATACAAAACAATCATCTTAATTTTACAGTGATTATTAACTGGGGAAGTATTGTGGTGGTTTATCAGTATGGTGATATATTTTAGTTAAAATGTTTTACTATATATTCACCCATGGTGTTTTGTCGTAATCAACAACATGGTAAAAAGAAGTCTCACCTCCTTCTTGCGTTGGTCTTTAATGCGACGCACCAGCGTGAGGTAGAAACCCACTCCAAAGCAGTTCTTCAGAAAGAGAGGAGAGCCACTGCAGTGTAGTTTCCCTTTAGAGATAATGGCCACTCTGTCACTTAACAGGTCTGCCTCGTCCATGTGATGAGTGGACAGTATTACTGTGCGGCCTGGATGAAGTGTATGTGTAACAGAGAGAGAAAGTGATGATTATTGCATGAGCAGCTGTACAACAAAGTCTCTCTCAGGGATTGTATTTTTAATCCTGCAGTGTTTTCTTTGGCCAGAAGGTGGCAGTACCTGTGCGGTACTTGAGTAGCAGGTCCCAAATGGAGCGTCTGGAGTATGGATCCACTCCTGATGTTGGCTCATCCAAAATCACCACCTTAGAACCGCCTACGAAAGCCATCGCCACCGACAGCTTCCTCTGCATACCCCCTTATTGACAGAGTAGAAAAAAATGGTTTAAAACACTGACTTTATAGACATTAGTGCTTGATGTACAAGTAAAAAGGCACTAAAAATTGCATACTGTGGGTACAGTCAGAGATATTTAAGGCAAAATGACACCCAGGGATTGTGTCAGGAAATAACGTTGGAACATTTGAAACAAAGGCACAACCATTATGCAAGCCTGTTCTTCGCCTTCAGAGTAAAACATAAGTAATTCTGAGATAATGTGTTCTGTCAGTTCATGTCTGTGCTTTAAAGATCTTACATAAATACGGTTTTCTGTTTTAATATATTTTAAAATATAATTTATTTCCTTTTTCAGTATTCTTTGATGAATAGAAAGTTTAAAAGAACAGCATTTATTAAAAAATATAAATCTTTTGTGACATTAGATATGTCTTTACTGACACTTTTTTGCATCAAGTTGATGCATCTTTGCTAAAAAAAAGAAAAAAAAGAAGAAGAAGTATTAATCTCTTTCAAACACAAAACATTCTTACTGACCCAAATCTTTAGAACATTATAGTGTACAAACACGCTTGCATTTATCTCAGGCTGATCATCATTACCATCAAGGCAACATCTTTCCATGTTTACCCTATAGGAGAAGCTTCATTTTATCCCTAACCCAGATCAGCTCCAAATAAGAAGCTTATCTCCAGTACCCCCCGTCTCCCTGGTTTTTAAGTATCTGTCTAAAACACAGATCCTGAGTGGGCAAACTCTAAGACCCCTTAATAACAGATTGCAGATAACCAGATTCTCATCTTCAGACCCACCAGAGAGGTTCTGTGCTTCCTCGTCTCGTTTATGAGGCAATCCCAGGTCCTCCAGCATGTCCTCAACCTCCTTCTCGGCCTCCTTGCGCTCACGTCCCTTCATCAGAGAGTAGAAGAGAATATGCTCCTCTACTGTCAAACTGAGTGAAATAAAATAAAACACATATCAGATTGCAGTATTTATAATATTATGTCCACTTGCAAAGAAAGAGTGCTCACTGGTTGAAGAGGATGTTGTACTGTGGACACATGCCCAACGACTGTCGTATGGCGTCCATTTCTGTACGAATGTCCATCCCATATACGTAAGCCGTTCCAGAGGTGGGCGGAAACAACCCAGTCAATATGGACCTGCGACAGTGCAAGTACATATATGAGAAATGTGTCCAAAATGACACAAACAAGATGGAATTTTACGTTTCTATATCATCAAAGGATAAAGAGAAGGTAAGGACGTACAAAGTGGTGGTCTTTCCTGCCCCATTGTGACCCAGGAAAGAAGTGATCTGGTCCTCATAGAAGTTCATGCTGAGACAGTCCACTGCAGGTCTTGAGTTCCTGGAATACACCTTCACCAAGTCCTGTACTGAGACTCCTATTAACAGACCCTCCGGCTCTGGCTCAAAGAATGGATTTCCTGCAATAAAATACCCATACGGACACTAAACCAGACAGATAACTGACAATATAACAGGTTTGGGTTCATATACAGGTATTACAGACAAAGTTTATATATTGTAGTACAGGAATACTCTAAAGATCAATTCATTCATTGACATTTTAATTGGAATGACAGTTAAAGGAAATTAGTCAACATTTGACGTGAATTTGTAACCCTCAAACGTTAAAACTACACTTATGGTTCAAACAGTTATATAAATTCCTTTGGATTTAGATTTAAGTGTTTTTTTTAAACTTCTATCCAGGAAAAGTATTCAAATGTGTAAATAACACAACCCAACTGGCATCCTTACCGTTGTGCACAGGCTGGATCTCCTCTTGTTGAATCTCTTCATGCGTTTTTAACTGCTCGTCCCGCTCTCGCTCCTTCTCCATCCTCTCTCGTTTCTCCTTGTGCTTGCAGTTCTTGCTGCTGCGGGAACCATTGCATTCCCTGTGCTCCGGCGAAAGGCCCCCATGCTCAACATCCTCCTGCTTCTCCAAGTTATTTACCAGAGGGTTCTCAGGGCCTACAGAGAAACAGAGGTGTTCACAAAATGAATCTAATGTAGGCCCTGTTTACACCTGTATTTTTTGCTGCCAACATGTGATTGAATCATCCTAAATGGATGTTTTATATCAGGTGTAAACAATCAACCTACCTGGATCTGGATTCTGTGAGGGTGAAGGTGTCAGCTTCACCCAGTACGAGGGCTGCAGAGGAAAATAAAATGGCCGACCGATGCCATACTGGCCTGAAAAGCCAATGGAACAAAGTAAGCTTTCTTTTACAGTAGTTTAGCAACATTCAGTGCAGTGCTTTGTAAGAAACTGACCTGGAAAGACGTTGTCGAGATACCAAGCCAAAACAGCATAAAGAACTGCATCCAATAGCATCATCCGAATAGAAGTGAAGAAGGAGTACTCATCACCCTCTAGAGGACTTGTACCAATATTGTCCCACTGCAGACCCAGGCCTTGCTCCTCATAGCGGGATAGATACTCTGTCCCAAAACCAAAGGCCACTGGAGACAGAAAGCTCTGGAAAAGGAGGATTTGTTTCACCAAACTTTAATTACATGCAAGAGCCATTTTGACCACTCAGATGTAAAGTCCAAATATAAATGAATGACTTTCTAAATTTAAATAGTTTCTAAATGAAATAGGATTTCATGCTAATTACATTTATAACAGTGGTTCTCAACCTATTTGACTTGAAGGCCTCCCTTGGTTCAACACAATATTAGAAAGCTCCCCAATATGTGACCCTGGACCACAAAACCAGTCATAAGTCACATGGGTATATTTGTAGCAATAGCCAACAATACGTTGTATGGGTCAAAATTATCGATTTTTCTTTTATGCCAAAAATCATTAGGATATTAAGTAAAGATCATGTTCCATGAAAATATGTTGTAAATTTCCTACCTTAAATATATATAGAAATATATTTTTGTGAGTGGATATGCATTGCTAAGGACTTCATTTAGACAATTTTAAAGGTGATTTTTTTTTTGTACTCTCAGATTCCAGATTTTCAAATAGTTGTATCTTGGCCAAATAGTGTCCTAAACTATACATCAATGGAAAGCTTATTTATTCAGCTTTCAGATCATGTATAAATCTCAAGTTCAAAACAGTTTTGACAAAGATGTTTGTTTTCAAACTTTTTTTTTTTTTAAGTGGGAGTATTAGTATATTAAATTAATTGACCACAATGGTGTGACTTTAGAAGTTTATGTTCTTCAATTAAAAACAAGTTATTAAAGGGAGAAAAAAATATTTTTAGTATTTTATTATTTATTTATTTATTATGCTATAGTATTATATATGAAATACATTGCTGTTTACACATTTACATATTTTATTTTATGTGTTTTAGCATTTTACTTTATGATTACAGTTTGATTATTTTTAAAATCTTTGATATGTAAGATTTCTGTCCGCTAGAAGTCGCTAGAGGCCTATTCAAAACAAAGGCATAGCTTGATGATGCCAAGTTTGAGCGCGGAATCTTGGGACATGTGGTCTTTACATCACAGCCGGTGGAAACAATCTGGATAGGACTCAGGAAGAAATCATGTTCATGGATGAGATTAATAACTTTACTGTAGTATGAAGCAGAGCAGGACCGAGTGTTGTTGGAGCTGAACGAGGCCGCTGGAGCGATTGCGCAGCACACGCCGCGAGCAGCGAAACTTTTATTATGCCGCAGTCGCCGGCGCCGCTTCTGCTTTTCCGGTCATGAGTATGAGGTAACACAGCTCTGTTTATCATATTAGATACATTAGAAAGTGTTGAAAATGATGTTATAATGTTACTCTGTGCGTTCGCTCGGCTGCTGCTGTGAGAGATTGTTGCACACTGCAGTAAGATAGATCGATTTTAGAATATCATATTAAATGCTGGATGGCTTGTGTTGATAAATGGCATGCAATTCATTTTAAAACGTATTGTATGATGGAGAAAATGCTGTATTACTGTTACTAAAAATAAAGCTGCATCTGATTATGCTATGTTAGCTACTTGACAAAATAGTGTTTTTCTCTGAGGCATGGTAAAGCATGGTACTCGCAAAAAATCAACAATAAGACCAAACGTGTTGAGCTATATAACAATAATTAGCTTCCTGTCTATAAAAGTAACCAAACAGTTGGTCCCTTGCCTATTAAAACATGTAATATATTAAAGCGTCTTTGGTGTTTCCATGGTTTTTACAAAATAAAACCGGAAACCGAGGGTTAACGTGGGTATGACGCAATTGACAGGCGACTCCTCACACGTCCCGGAGCCTTGATTAAAATTGCAATTTTCTCACGATTTACAAATAGTTGGAAACATTTGGAATATTGTAAGTACTCAAGTGAACAAAATATATAACACTGGCCTAGTGGTTTTGGGATATTTTACTGCAAAATTTAAAACTATTTAGTCATCTTGAGGGCCCTTTGGCAGTTTGCTAAGGCCCCCTATAGTGATTCCTGGCCCCCTGGTTGAGAATGACCAATTTCTAGGGGTTTTGAATGCTGGCGTTTGAGATTGGATCGAATTGAAGAGAAGTAGAACACCATAGTGTACTCACCACGGCTAACTTCATATTCTTGGTAATGCGGTCCTGCCAGGCGAAACAGAAGATATGAGGGAGGTACAGGGTGAAGTAGATGATGCCGCTGCAAGCCGCAGCCAGGTTGGCCTTATTGAAGAATACACTCATCAGAAAGCACTGCATGATAGTGGCCACAGTGAATGTGAGGAGGAACAGGAACAGGATGATGGGATCGCTGTAATTGAGTACTTTTCCAACCTGAGGACAAAGACATACAATAATTAGGATACTCTTCTAATTTAAAACAACACAGTGTAAATAATTTATCCTCACACATCTCTCTTCCTTTGCTTTGCTACTGATGAGGAATAAATAGACAGTTATTGTCATAAAAATCCACAATTGTAAAATGTGGTCCATGCATATTCTAAGTAATAAGATCCAGAGAAAAACAATAAAGAGAGAGTGAGTGAGAGAAAGAAAGAGAGACAAGAGACCCTCCATATATGTACTAACAACATACATCCAGCAGAGGTCACAATGCAACAAATCTGATAAGGCTCAGAAGGAAAAAGTTCATCAGTCATCGCATTTCTTCCTCACCATGATAATGGCAGTCAGCAGAGCGGTGCTGGCGGACATGATGAGGAAGCTGTCGATAAACCATGTGTACCAGATGACTCCATTAGAGACGCCCATGGCCTTCAGTGTATCCTTTAGCCTCATCTCCTTCTCCAGCACGATGCTCTTCACCACCATGGACACTGAGTAGATCCAGGCCAGCACCATGAAGATGGGGAAACAGCGATTTAGGGTCAGCATGAACCTTGATATGGGACAAACAAACAAGATCCATTGAATAATTGAAATGATATGCCATGAAATAATGCAACTGGAGTCATGTGTGGAAAGACCACCCAAAATGAAAATTCTGTGAACATTTACTCGCCCTCATGTTGTTCCAAGCATTACTTTCTTTCTTCTGCTGAACATAAAAGAATATTTTAAAAAAAATGTTGGTAACCAAACAGTTTAGGTCCCATTTACTTCTATTGTATAGTCAATAATATAATTTTAGTGAAAGGGAACCAAGACTGTTTGGTTGCCTAAATTCTTCTTTTGTCTTCCGCAGGAGAAAGAAAAAAAAGGTTTGGAATGACCCAAATGATGACAGAATTTCAATTTCTGGGTGGAATATCCATTTAAGCTGGTGTGATGATATGGGATAGGGTCAGTTAGCCCTTTCTGACCACATAATTTCAGCCATCACTCACATGTCATCCACGTAGCAGGGGTAGGGCATCTGCTGCACGTAAACACCTAGAGGCCAGTCATGACCTGTGTGTAACTTTAGGATACCATGTTCAATCATGTCCTGCAGGTAGGCAAAACCTCCCCAAATGTAGCGATGGTCCTCCAGAGGGTCTGCCCTGGGGCCAGGGTCCCAGTACCTAAGAGAAAGAAAGAGTAGGATACTTAAAGGTGCATTTAGTAGTGCGGTGCTAATTTAAAAAGTTTTACTCATGAACAAGAACAGTGAATGTTTCTTGAGCAGCAAATCAGCATATTAGATTGATTTCTGAAGGATCGTGTGACACTGAAGACTCAGTGTCAAATTCAGATTTGCCATCACATGAATATTTTACATTTTAAAATGACAAAAAAAAACGGTTATTTAAAATTGTATTACTATTTCACAATATTACTGTTTTACTGAATTTGATCAAATTAATGCATTAAACAATCTTAATTAAAAAAATCTTAATCCCAAATTTAGTGGATATTTTTCATTGACAATTTATCCAAGAGCAGTAAAATGCCTTAATCCTTAGTGGTCAACAGTTTTCATACAATGGAGCTCATTCAGTAAATCATAGTCTACAGTATTTAAAATTATTTTTTAATATCACCTAATAAAACTCTACAGACTGTCACTGGGCTACTCTGAGATGAGCATACTTAAAATTCAGCCTTCTAGCACGTCACACTTGCTGTGTAATCCAACATGAATTACTCAAAAATGTAATCCAAAAAATCAATATTTTGAAACCTGTTGAGTAAATTGAGTTTAACTGGGAAGACGTCTATAATACTCAAAGCAACTGTAGACCTCTTAATGTACATATTCAGGTAATTTCAGGGTGTCAGTGAAATACTGTATAGGAATATTCCAGGACCATGACACTTTAGAGATTGTTAGTTTGTCATGCACATGTAAAGACATTTCCTAGTTTGCTGGGAAGGCTACTCAAAAAAGTCAAAGCCAAGAAGGGTTTTGGATACTTATTCTTAATTATAACAGTGCTGAAATTTTGCAACAAAACCTGTTTTTCCACAAGTCATACCATAACAACATATGCTTAATGTTATATATCCCCTGCGTTTGGTCCTGGACTGTTATGTTGAAGTGTTTCCTGTTTCTTGTGCCATGCTTTGCAGGCGCTGTGGCACCCTAAACACTCGCGGTCTTCCTATGAGTCCACACTTTCGTGACGTAACACCGCAGACATGACTGTCGGGAAGAAGTCTGATGCGGAGCTCGCTTCAGTGCAGGCTCGGCAAAAGTGCGCATATCGAGGGTGCATATCGACCGCAAAGGGGGGAGCTTGCTAGCACCCTTCTGAAACCTAAAATGACAAATGGGACACCATACAGTCTCATGGACTTAATGGACATGAGCACACGGCAGCCATTGTAAATCCACAAGACCGAAAGTGCATATGAAGTGTGCCATTTGGGACTGGGCCGTAGTCTGCTTGTTACCCCCTGTGTATATATAGCCCTTGTGTTATATCAATTCACACAGTTTTTTTGTTTTGTTTTGGGTTTTTTTAGCAGTGGCTTGGCTTTGCATTATGCCCACATAATGAAAACACAATGAACCCACAGGGTCATTCTATCCTCTGCTGTTTGTTTTCGTGTGTCAAAGAGGGATGGCTACATGAGATGTGACCAGACTAACACCTGCAGGCATGTTTTGTGCTCCAGAGAGACTCTCAGTAATGAGTGGTGTCACTTTGCAGTGTGCAGCACACTGGAGCTCCATGGAGAATGTGATTGTGCCCGCTCTTTCTCTTTTTCTTTCTCTAACAATAGTGCGTTGAGCAGTAACGCCTTACATGAACAAGAGAAGATCTTCCATTCTCTCCTTACACAATTAATGTTATATAAAATCTGAATCAAAACATGTACTCTGAAAGATGAGACAAGAACTTAAATCTAATGTTCCTTCAATGATCCCTCAAGACTGATTTAAACATTTTCTATGATTTTGATGAGTAAGGAAGTCCAAGGCTGAAATTTTTTCTTTAAAATTGGTGATTAAGATTCATATAAAACAGATTCAGTCTCTACTTGTGCGGTTTAATGGTCTCTTAATCTGTGTCTCATGAACTACCCAGCCTGATCCTGTTTAAGGATCAACCCTTAATGAATGAATAATCAAATGAACAGTTAAGCCATTTAAACATCATGACTTCTCACCTGTCTTTGATTTTGTTGGTACGCTCCACTGCATCAATGTCCATTCGGATCTTGAACTTGACATGCCGGGGGAGTTCTGTGGTCCAGGGGTACATGTCCATGAAGACCAGACCCGCCCAGAACTTATTCTCCTCCAGCAGGTGCAGAGCCTGATGGGTCATCAGATTCTCATCCATGTGACCCACAAACTTATCCAGACTTATACACTGATAAGATATAAAAAGAAGAGTGTAAATATGAGTAAATAGAAAATAATGTGTTTGAATGTTGAATCCTATGTGCTTGCGTTGACATCCATAAGTACAGTGGATCATATATAGATGCACAAACAATGCAGGATGAGTTACTCCTCTAAGTACTATTAGTACTTTTTTTCATTGCTTGAGAAGCAATATTGCACGAGCAAGTGCTGTTGTCCCGCTGTTTTTCAGAATATTGAGACAGCACAACTGTAAATGTGAAATTGTTTTATACAACAAACCATTCAATAAACAAGAAATTAGTAATCAGTTGTTTACATTTTAGACACAATATTGCCAGTTACTTTGTCTATTTTTGCTTTACCAATGAAAATAGTTCCAAACAAAGCAACAACAGAACTATTGTGCATCTCCGTGCACTGTAAACAAATATTCCGTAGTTTTTACAAAATTTGGCAGCTGTGGTTGCCAGAATAATTTTGTAAAAAATACAGAAAAACTGTAAACATATTTACAGAACAAACTGTAAATTTGACAGTATAAAACTGTAATTTACAAACAAGAAAATTTGAATGTAAACCAGTAAATTCAACAATGCACACTACTACGAAAATCTGTTTTGTACCTTTAACATACTGACAACCACTATAATAATGCAGGTGGTAAAAGAGAAAGCCACCTGAAGAATCAAGGTTCATTAATAGCTTTTTCACAAGCTGAAGTATATACTAATACAAAGAAGGTGCAAAGAGTCATTCACGCAAAACACCATCATGGTAACCCACAACACTTGCATAATGCAATAAACATTCATTAAACAACAGAAGAAGTAACATAAAACCCTAATGTACATAACTGATAACAAAAACTATTAAGAAACATGATTTTTTAAACAAAATACTTTCAAATGTGGAGTGTCACACAGGGAATTGTGGGAATATCAGTTTACAGTTTTTGACTGTAAATTATACATTGATTTGTTCTTTTTTATGTCTAAAAAATGTAAAATTTACAGCATTTTACTGTGAAAATTACATAAAATATAGTACGGGAACTTACTGTTAAGCTATTTACAGTTTTTTTTCCGTAGCGTTTTTACAATATTTTACCTTTAAAATCACAATTATTTTTTACAGTGTGGTTCACTAATGGAATGAATCAGTCTTTTAGAACAAATCTGTTAGGTGAACTGATTCATCCCAGACTGAATCAGTGTTTTTTAAAGAATCTGTTGAGTAAATGATTGTTTCGCTCAATTGTTCTTGAACAATTCAGTTTTCCACTTGTTGCCACCTACTGGTGTAACAATGTAACTGCAGAAAGCGTCTCCGTAAGATCCCATCACATATACAGTAGGGTGTGCAAACACAGACAAGCGGCCCAAAAAAATCGAGGACTGGAACTAATAATGTTGTATAATAATGTGTGTGTCACACTTTCAAAAGCCAAAGCAATTCTCCATGTAGCAGACCTCTAGTTCTCAAAGCGCTCCAATGACATGGGAAAATCACAGAGTCTGTGTTGGCTCTTCACTGGAGGACTGCTGTACAATAGCTGAGTGAACGTCTCGCTCTCACATCACATGCCACCGCACTAGAGCCGAGAGGCCTCCTATTTCATGTACACCATATCTAATGGAGTCATTCATAGTAATGTACAATGCCACCAGAGGTCCCGAACAAACAAGTGAATGGAAAGATTCAATGGGACCCCCTGCAGGACTCACATGTTCTCAACACATTTCAATTCAAAAACACAACATTCACATTCAGAAGCACACAGCTTGAGATCACACTTCCAAAAAACCACAAATAAACCAAAAAGACAGAGAAATCAGTCATATTTTTTCAGCCACAAATGATGCCATAGCTCTTCAAGGTAACATTTGAGCAGGGCTGAACGATGACAACTATAGCTAATGGGTTAAACGAGCAAGGTTTGTTTGTAAAGCACGATGGCTCACCGCTCGGACGGAGACAAAGGGAGACTGGGTCGCTCTATGATAGCTCTCTCCCACCATCGCCGTCCCAATCTAATCAATTTGCGAGAAGAGGCCTCCAGCTTACGAACAGGGGCCGGTTGTGGCTGGGGAGGTAAGGTAACAGAGTGAAGCTGAGTGATTTGCCCCTGTTGTTTCTCAGTGAAGCCCACCGTCCACAAAAACAACAAGGCGCTGGCAAAGAGTGGCTCTCCCACCCACTCTCTACTTAATCACAGCCATACAATAGAAGGGCCTGCATGCTGTTGACAGCTTGCTTGTTCTTTTCCCTTTCACCCATCTGGCCACGGTGGGCTCTATATAGCCGGGCTAAGTGGTCTTTCTTGTGGTGATGTGCTGAGAGCAATCAGCACTCCGTAGAATGAGAGCTGTGGTGCTCAGAGCTAAAGAGCCTCGTTCTCAGAAGTAAGGAACGACAAGGATGGTTTGAGGAAATGCTCTACTTGGGGCATTGCTAGACCTTTCATCTCTTCTGGAAAGAGCTGAATGTTTTAGAGGGGCAAGGTTTAAGGATGTAAATTAATTTTGACTCTATTCATGGAAGATATTTGCCAATATTAACATATTACAGTGCTAAACAATATTCCTTTCGGCTTTTACCGCAACCTGTGATTGTTTCTGAACAAATCTGTTGTATGAATTATTGTTTTGTTCCAGAATGAATAAGTGTTGAGTAAAATCTGTTGAGTAAATGATTGTTTCGTTGAGTAAATGAATGTTTGTTTTGTGTTTTTTAAAAAGAAAAAAAAAGGTTATCGTCATCTAGAGCAAATGCAGAAGATTGTATAGATACTGTAAAGATATTTGATATATAAATATTAAAGAGAAACTATTACACAAAATTCACTTTTACATGGTGTCTGAACATTAATGTGTGTCAGCAGGGTATGTACACAACCATCCTATAATAGTTAAAAATCCACCTACTCCTTTTTTTAATCCCCATAAATCATAAGCAGTTTCTCAGAATAAGCAGTTTGCAGTTTCTATGCAATGTGACGTCACATTGCAGAGGCCCCGCCTATCATCTAGTTCTATTTTGAAGGAAACATGTGGTTGAGGTGGTTGAAATGGGAAGTAGATGAGTATTTATTTATTTATTTTATTGTGGTTTATAACTAATTTATCCTTAAAGCTAATCTGAATTGATGACTGCTCTCACCTCACTGTACTGGTTGAACATCCTAATAGCCTGATCAGCCAGACTGAAGACATTTCTCCAGTCAAAGTTGGTCATGTTCATATATCTCTCCTCTTCTGGACCATTGTGCAGGAAGTTAAGGATGTCTTTGGAGGAGAACTCTGTTTCTTTAAGATTTCTGTCCAAAAAGTCCATCACTGTGGGGTTTCTAAGTGTGTCCTACAATGGGGAGGAAAAAGAGAAAGTCAGAGATAGAAATAAAGGACAGAAACACAGACTGAAAAAAAAACTTTCTTATGCTCACCAATACTGCATTTATGTCATCAAAAATATACAGTGATTTTGTGTTAACATGCTGTGTTCACTGTTAACATGCTATGCTAAAATATGTTATAAAGCAATGTTAATACATTTTAAAATATATTCAAGCTGAATTTTCAGCATCATTACTCCAGTCTTCAGTGTTACCCGATCCTCAGAAATCATTATAATAAGCTGATTTGGTGCTCAAGAAACATTTATTATTAATATCAATGTTGAAAACAGTTTCAGGAAACAATGATCCATTTCTTCAGGATTCTTTGACAAAGAGACAGTTCAAAAGAATGTCTCGGGTTACGACTGTAACCCTTATTCCCTGAGACACTTAGGGGAGCGCCTCCAGCATGACCGCTATATCCTATAAAGGTGTGCGTGGAGGCCAGCCACCTGCATCACAGACCTCTTGAAGGGAAACCCCAAATAACAGGGCTTTAGGGTTCTCGAGGAAAGAGGGAGCAACAGAAAGAGCCTGCAGGTCCCCAACTCTTTTAAGGGACGTAATAGCTAGCAGGAAGGCCACTTTGAAAGAGAGAAACTTCTCCGACAACTTGTCAATAGGTTCAAAGGGTGACAGGGATAACCCTTCAAGAACCACTGCCAGGTCCCAAACAGGAACCCTGGCTTGGGCGACAGGCCTCATCCTCCGAGCACCAAGAAGATAATTAACAATTGACCCTTCGCTAAGCCACGCCTGAAAACCGCCACAGGCCAATCGTGGTTTAGCAACCGTAACTAGGCGCGGGAGGTCTGTCAAGCTTTCAAATAGAGCGAGGGAAACATGCTGAAGCGCTGTGCGTATGTATTGTGTAAATCTGATACCCGGTATCCTAAAAGTTTGGACGGGGTGGTGGAATTCTTTGCCTTCCCGAAACCTAAAACCCAAGGGGATAAATGTCGGTGTTCTGACAATTTGTGCTACCCTGTCTTTTGCTAATTGCTACCTCCCATTGAAACAGTAGGTAGCAAAATCTGACAGCGAAAAATGCTACCTAGCAGATTGTGCTTCCAGCGTGATATTAACGTGGTTTATGGCTTTATTACATCTACACCTACCACAACCCTAAATCTACCCTTACAATAATGCAAGTACTGTAGTGGTAGCACAATACGATATCATGGCATTAATCGTTAGAGCAAGTATAAATCGATAGCGAAAAATGCTATTTATCAGATTGTGCTTTATTAATGTCTACACCAACACTAAACCTACCCTTACAATAATGCAAATACAGTAATTTTGTGTTATTTATCATGACAACAATGATGTAATATTGATGTGTGCACATGCAGTAAGCGGAGTAATGCGTTCACGCCACCTCGTATTTACCGGAATCTTGAAATGACAACACGTGACGTTATATTCGGAGCTGTTCACGTCCTTTTGGTCCTTGGACTGGGAATTATGCGTTTCCATGGCACCACTATCAACGCCTAAATGGATCTACAGCGGTCAGGTGGTACAACGGCCATGTGGGAGCTTTCAGAAGACTCCCAGCTTACAAGCTGTAATTTCGAGCTCTACGAGGACGTGAATGCTTTTTACAAGCTAGAATCTCGTAACTACAGGAATTACGAGGCCGCGTGAACGCACCTTAAGCCCGGGTAGGACAATCTGACGGGTAGGTTAGCTAGCTAATCCTATCCTCGGGACTCAGCCTCTACCTCGACAGTGTGACTGCTCCCAAATTTTGGTCCCCAGGAATATACATCGCTCTGAGCAAGAGCAACTTTCCCTGGGACCACAAAAGAACCTGATGCGGCAGACTGCACAGAGGGCACGACCTCAGGCCCCCCTGCTGATTTATATAGGAGACCACCGATGTATTCTCTGTTCGTACCAGAACATGATGGCCCCTGAGGTCCGTGAGGAAGTGCCTCAGGGCTAAAAACACAGCCATCATCTCCAGGCAATTGATGTGCCACGAAAGATGATGCCCTCTTCACAGACCTCTGGTAAAGCGGCCTTCCATGACAGCTCCCCAGCCTGTGAGGGATGCATCCGTAGTCACAATTTTACGCTGACAAGATGCTCCCAACACAGGACCCTGGGACAAAAACCACATAGCCAAAGAACGAAAGCATCTGCGTGTTAATTTAATCATGTGGAATGGGTTTCCCCTCTGGGAAAAACCACCTTGTCCTGAGCCACCACTGCAGGGGTCTCATGTACAGCAGGCCAAAAGGTATTACAAACAACACCAAATAGGACTGACAATAACACAGAACACTTGCTGAAGAGCTGAATATAACACTGTGTGCCAGCTCTCTTTTGTAGCTTTCGTGTACGGCATCACATGTGACGTCATGACTCAACACCAATCGAGACTGAACTAGTTCAACACGTGCTTCAGACGCTGTCAAGCTGGAGGCGTTCCCCTAAGCATTTTCTTCGACGCAGCGCGAGTTCCCTCAAAAGGGAACAGCATTTATTTGAAATAGAAATCTTTTGTAACATTAAATATACTTACTATAAACTTCAATAAATTTAATGCATCCTTTCTGAAAGGTTTTTTTTTTTTCACTTACTGACCCCAAATATACAATCTCAGACAATATTTGAGAATGGATTTACTTATAAATACCATATTATGACAGATAATATAAATGAAAACTTAATCCCATGAGAGATCATACAGAAAGGAGGACACTAAAGGAGGACAGTGGATTACATATTCAGAAGTTTGTTGGCATGTGAAGGGATAAAGAGAAGTGTGTGTGCATGTACTGTATGTGTGTGTGTGAGATGAAAAGAAACA
The DNA here is from genome assembly GCA_003731715.1 of Anabarilius grahami. Lineage (NCBI taxonomy): Eukaryota > Metazoa > Chordata > Actinopteri > Cypriniformes > Xenocyprididae > Anabarilius > Anabarilius grahami. The sequence continues at coordinate 9,944,986 of RJVU01044706.1, read as the reverse complement.
GAAATGTTACCCGTATCATGTTCATTTGGACGCTGTTCTGAAAGAACTCCCAGAGCTGTGGTCCCACCTCTTCCCAGACCTTAGCCATTTTCTTCAACCTCTCTAGCTCCTCAAAAGTAGTGTTAGCCTGGAGAACACACACACACACACACAAACATGAATCCATATGCATTGTCAGTGTCATACTGTATGTCTACAGGGCACCTTAGGGATGCTCATTGAAACAAAAACAACCTTCTAGATGGAAATATATATTTCAGTGTAACCCCGACTATAGAAGCACACAAGATACTTGCTGGATTATCTCAAATTATGATGCCGAACATGATCATCATGTTTTACACAAACTTATGGAGTTGCAGCTCAAGTGCTGTTGTTATTAAAGAAAAAGAGAGATAAAAAAAATACTGAGACATTCTCAAATTCATGTTCAGGTCTCAGATTTTTTTGTCCCCACTGTATACCATTCAAAAGTTTGGGGTCAGTAAGATTTTTTCTTTTTAGAAATTATTACTTTTATTTAGTAAGGATGCATTAAATGTATAAAAAGTGACAGTAAAGACTTTTATAATGTTACAAAAGATTTCTATTTCATATAAATGCTCTTAAACTTTCTATTCATCAAGGAATCCTGAAGTTTCCACAAACATATTAAGCAGTTTTTAACATTGATAATAATAAGAAATGTTTATTGAGCAGCAAATCAGCATTAGAATGCTTTCTGAAGGATCATGTGACACTGAAGACTGGATTTATGATGCTGAACATTCAGCTTTGCATCACATGAATGAATTGAAATATTTATTTTAAAATATATTTAAATAGAAAACAGTTATTTTAAGTTGTAATAATAATATTTTACAATATTAAAATGTTTACTGTATTTTTGATCAAATAAATGCAGCCTCATAAGCATAAGATACTTCTTTCAGAGAAAATCTTACCAACCCCAAATAGTTTTGAATGGTAGTATATGATTTGGTTGACAGTGCATGTGTGAGAGTGGGTGGATATTTAAACCTTACACTCTTTAATATCTTTCTGACAGCCGGGGAGTCTGGGGTGTACAGGATCTTCCCCATCACCAGAGGCTTCACTGAATTCCACACGATTTTCGTAATAGGGTTCGACTCCAGGTTCTGCATCAATGCATTACAGAAAGGAGCTGTGGGCCACAGAGAGAGTGAATGAGAAACAGAACAAGAAAAAGAAAGAAAAAGTGCAGAAGAAAAATTCAAAGAAAGAGAAAGTAAAAGATTTTAAAAAAAGAAACTGAAACAGACAGATCAACAGCTCTCACTTGCTGTCTTGTCGTAGGTGTAGCTCTCGTGTCCTCTGGAGCTGTTGATGCCTAGGAAAGCCTTGTAGTTATTGTCCTCATACCAGTTAAAGGAGAAGACCCGGGTGCCCTCACCCTCAGGGTATCCGCAGAACAGATCTGACACAGTGGACATCAGCTGACTGAAGGAAGAGGGACCCCCAGGCTGGAAGATGGAGTACATGACCCGCATCAAGTCTTGGGAGCTGGGCCTCCCTGCAAGCTTTAAGAGAAAAGACGTTTTAGAAAATGTAAACTTTTATAGTCTGATTTTAAAACTATAACAGCTACAGTATGTACAGATTCATTATGTATAAGGGGTCTTAAATGCAACAGGGTAGGAGAGCTGGAGAAAGGCAAGATTTTCAGCACAAAACATCTTGTACGATAATTTTATGATGTGTTAACGATCTTTTTAAGCTTGAATTACCAACTATTGTAATTGTATAGGAAAGAGCAACTTGGATATTCTGCTAAAACATCTTCTTTTGTGATCCACAGAATGAAATACAGCTTTTAAAAATTTGAGAGTAGTAAACGATGACAAAATGTTTGTGTTAACTATGTTTTTATGGCTGTAATAGCACAACTTTCACTTGAGAATAATTAAATATAAAGTTTGATGTATGCCTAAAAGCATACACTATCAGTCAAATGTTTGGACATACTTTACACTACTGCTCAATTTTAGGGGTCAGTAAATGCTTTTTTTAATTAATTAATTCTATTCAGCAGGAATGTGTAAAATATATCAAAAGTGACGGTTATTTATGTTAATTGTTAACAAAAGATTTCTATTTCATATAAATTCTGTTCTTTTAAACTTTCTTTTCATGAAATCAAAAATCTGTTTTCAACATTGATAATAATAAGAAATGTTTCTCGAGCAGCAAATTAGCATATAATAATGATTTCTGAAGGATCATGTGACACTGAAGACTGGAGTAATAATGCTGAAAATTCAGCTTTTGCCATCACAGGAATAAATGATTTTAAATAATTAAAAAATATATAACAGTTATGTTAAATTGTAATAATATTTCACAATATTTTACACTATTTTACTGTCTCTCTGAGACTTCCTTCAAAGCATTAAAGAAGTTTACCGACCCCATACCTATGAACGTTAGTGTAAACTGTAAACCCTAACACTCAAAATAATTCATGTGTAGTAGGACAAACTCAAATTAAATACATTAGTTCAATCAAATTAGCTTTTATGAGTATTTAGAACTTTCTTTTTCTTTTGAGTTCACGAAACTGACACATTTAAGTAATCTGAATTATCATGAGTTTTATGAACTTGTTTCTTTTAATTTAGACAAATTTAAATTTACCTGAAACTGGGCTGGGATTTCTATTTCCCAGCATTCAGGTTTACAGTGAACCTCTTCATTCTTTATTATTATTTTAGAATAATAGTACAGTTATCAAATGGAAATTTAAGAATTATGTAGTAAATGAAAAAAAGCTCTTTTAAGGTAAGAGACGTGCCCTAGATGGTCGCTTGCAGAATGTCGCCTAATTGGTTGACTGACCTTGTCTGAACCTCACCATCCAGGGTCAACATCTTTTATCTGCCAGAACTAATACAGGCTAATACACGTGGCAACCTAAAGAAGCATCTCCTTGAAGAGGATATCCCTAAATAAACCCTTATGTACAGTTGTGGCTGAATTTGGCATCCTGGAGGTAAAAATAAGGTGAGAACCAGGTTTGCAACTGATCCGATTTGAATTCTGCCATGTACATGACCAGTCTAATCCAACTGGTAAACTCTGTATAGAAATAAACAACACACAAAAAGACATTTTGAAAAATGTCTGTGTTTTTTGTCCATACAATGTCCAATGTTGTTTTGGACCCCATTGACTTTCATTGTAAGGACAAAAAACAAACAAAAAAACAGAATAAACGTCTTTTTTGGGGGGAACGACATGAGGGTAATGATGTAAAAAGTAAATTATGACAGATTTTTCATTTTTTGAATTTGAGTGCGTTAAAGAAAACAATTTCTACAACAATATAAAAGACGTAATTAATAACACCAAGTAATCTGATGTTATCGCTGAAGTTATGGGAAATGCTTTAGGGAGAATTCATGCGGGACAAATATCCTCACAGCTGTTATGCTCATATTCATCTCCACAAAGCCTAGCAAACATCGTTCTGTGTCAAAATACAAGTGAACGTAAGATCCAGCACTTTTCCATGGGTCGTGAACTCTAATGCACACTATGATAGCCACAGTGAGTCAAACCAGGTCAAGATAAGTGTAGGTGAAAACATGAAGATTTCCATAGAGGTTTCGGTGTGAATAATGAGTCATTGCTCAACCTCGGCTAAACTAACACTTTTACTCCCTACTTCCCATTCATACATTCAGACCCACTCAGCGCAGATGGATTTAGTGGTGGGTGATAGCATTAGTTGGCCAGGCTTTCTGTCACCCAAGCAAAAGGGAAAGAAATGTACTCCACCAACAGGATGTGACCTCAGTGGAATTTCCTTTCAACATAATTATAAAACAGGAGTGATGAAACACATGCATGTACACACATGAATTGGTCATATAAACACTTTCTGCCCTTTTCACAAGATTATGGTGATTTAACCGTACAACTGAGGTTCTGATGTGATAGACAAAAATGATCCACACACACTTTCCTACCATCTCTCTTGGAGCTTTCTAAAGAGCTAAAGGGAAGTGAGGAGCTTCCTGGATGCTAAAATAAGGGTCTTGAAAGGGGGAGAGGAACTGAGCTTTCTCAAGCAGTCGTACCTCCTGAAGCTTGTCGGACACTGCTGAAAGCACTCGACCCCAGAACTGCAGGTCCATCCCAGTCATGTGATTATCCAGCACCACGGGCAACTGAACACAGAGAAAAGGAAAGAGTGTTTGAGTTTATATGAAACCGAGTAAAAATGGAAATGTCGACTCGTTATATCAGTATTTATAGATTTAATTACATTGAGTACACAATTTTAAACGTTTTGTCATTGTAATACTGTTTTAAAAGTAATATTAAAATACATTACATACACTGTAAAAAATAAAAAATAAACGTTAAAAAAAACTGTAATTTTCTGGCAGCATCTGTTTAAAAACAGAAAAATACTGTCAGAAAAAAAAACATAGATAAACAGTAAAACTACAGTAATTTCTTATCCTACAATTACTGTTTATTACTGTAATTCTACACAAAATCTCCTTATAATCCTATAAAATCTTTGACTTTTAACATACATTCATTGTTAGAATACCATAGACCTCTAAAACATATAAACGATAAACAATAATAATCTGTTTCATTATAACTAGACAAGCGTTATATTAATATCAGATACATATTATGTAAGCAACTTTAAAGTTTACTCTGTTCTTCTCCCAGTTCACCGGACACTTATGCTGCGTCCCAATTCGCATACTATCCGTCCTAAATAGTATTCGAAAAAAGAATTAGTATGTCCCAAATCGTAGTATGTTGAAATGAGTATTCCAAAGATACCCGGATGGTCTACTTTTGGCTAATATTGCCCATAACACATTGCGCTGTGGAGGAGGATTCGATTAGAACTACAAATACGAGTAAAAAGTGTAAAAAAACTACAAACATGACAGATGCGCGAGACCGACGGTTAAGCAGAGCGGTTAAGATAAAGGGGCTTGAATGATTCATAATCAGTATAAGATATTTATTAAATGTTATCCACATTATATTTCATCTGCAACAACATTGTGAACTTTTATAACGATGCGTTTGGTCATTAACTTTTAAATGCATCATTATGCAAAGATGAGGAGAGTTCTCTGCATTAAAGACCCACGACTGGCAGATCAACGTGCGACTACATTTCTCTCCGAAACGGTAGGAAATTAAATTTAATTGAATGTGGAGGATTTTAACTGTGACAAGATGATTGACTGGGCAGTTTAAACAGTTA
>RJVU01044706.1:9894982-9938862 GCA_003731715.1 Anabarilius grahami | reverse complement strand
AGTATTCCAAAGATACCCGGATGGTCTACTTTTTCCGGTTAGAATTCGAAGTGCAGATCCGTGCACACTTCTAACGGCTAATATTGCCCATAACACATTGCGCTGTGGAGGAGGATTCGATTAGAACTACAAATACGAGTAAAAAGTGTTAAAAAACTACAAACATGACAGATGTGCGAGACCGACGGTTAAGCAGAGCGGTTAAGATAAAGGGGCTTGAATGATTCATAATCAGTATAACCTGACGAAAAGATATTTATTAAATGTTATCCACATTATATTATCTGCAACAGCATTGTGAACTTTTATAACGATGCGTTTGGTCATTAACTTTTAAATGCATCATTATGCAAAGATGAGGAGAGTTCTCTGCATTAAAGACCCACGACTGGCAGATCAACGTGCGACTACATTTCTCTCCGAAACGGTAGGAAATTAAATTTAATTGAATGTGGAGGATTTTAACTGTGACAAGATGATTGACTGGGCAGTTTAAACAGTTAACGTTACAGGTTGCGTAACTAAGCGACAGAACATCCGTTAAAGACGCAATTATGACGAGGTAGAATGTCCCAAAGCTTGCATACTCTTCTGCTACACACTCAAAAGTATGTACTNAAACAATAATAATCTGTTTCATTATAACTAGACAAGCGTTATATTAATATCAGATACATATTATGTAAGCAACTTTAAAGTTTACTCTGTTCTTCTCCCAGTTCACCGGACACTTACATTCATGTATTTCGAGAGATGTGGATGAATTCACATGTTGTAAATCACAACAGATCCGAGTCTCTGAACTGCGGCACAAACAAACATGGCGGCGCCCATCGAGCATACAGCTCAACTAACGAGATCATTATAAAGGTGTTTAAACAACAAAACACATTCACTTATACATATTTGACAATCGGAATATCAGATATTTCATGACATAGTTAACAAGTTTGTAAATATTTTGAATAAAAAAGGAAAAATGACAAAAGCAATCCATCAGTCATACAGTGCTGTTGTTGCTGCCATGTGTCACGTGACAAGCAGTGACGCGTCGCCATGGAAATAATAAAATGATTAGGCTACTGTTTTTCCTTGATTTTAAGGTAATTATCTGGCAGCAGGGGCACTAGTAAATTACTGTTTTTCAATAGTATGTTGTCATAAATTAATTTACAGTTTATTACTGTTAAATTACGGTTCACTGTTTTTTTTTTCATCTTACACCTTTAACCCTTTTAACCACACAACAAAATCCTCAGTGTTTAATGAACACTTATAGTGTGCACACTACAGCATGTTAGAGTGTTAGAGTAACAGTGCAGCAGTGTTGAAATTAATTAGATAATTAAGTGACTAATTGAGGATTGACCATTCCTGATGAATACCTGCTGTTAACATTGAAGGAAAGAGAAACAACAACAGAAAAAAAGACAAACAGAAACACAAGAACTACAGCTAACTTCAGTCACAGCCTTAAAATCAAACATTAAATCTTTTAAGATCTAATTAAACAACTCCACAAACAGCATTACCAGCTTCGCTTATTACTAGAGTAACTTTAATTCTGTCACCATCATTGAGATTCATATGCTGATTCTTGATGTCTGTGTGTGTCTAAATGATACAGATGTTCAAAGCGTTTTGAGTACAAACTGTTTTTAAAATGATTCATATTATCTTTTTGTCATGACACTGATGTAGCTATATCATGCTGTAGAATCACAGAAATATCATAATCAAAAATATAAAACATCACCCATATAATTATAGACTAGAAAGAGATCAGCAAACCAGGCCATTAGATGACTTAAAGCATTAATAAACAGCCAATGTCATCTGATCACATTTTCTTTGTGCTTTTTTGTTATAACATGTATACCTTAAACACATAGTTACAGCAGACAAAGAAAAACTAATGTTGAAAAGTCAAGGGTCAAGAGCCCAACCAAAGCAAACACCGATCACCACAATGGTAACATTAAATGAATCAATAAAGCATCAATATTTAAATCTCAGTTAATTCTCAGTGAGGACGTCTGTAGATGTTTGACAAAAAATAAAGTCAGTCTGGTTAATAATAAAGCTGGTAATGAAAGTGAAGCTTTTCATTTATTCTTTTATCTTTAGTTGATTTTCATCTTGTGTTTCTCTTCCCTTCATTGATTCTGCTTGTTAACAGCAGGTGTTCATCAGTGTAATTCACTGTCTTAAGTGGACTTTATTAGTAAACTATGTATGGAATAGTGAATGAGGGTATAGGCTGTGATTTGGGACGCAGCCTCTGAGTGTCGACTTTGAGAGCTGCTAATTCACGTTATACTGCTCTAGGCTACTTAATCCGAAAACAACAAATATTACCCAAAATACATTGTGTTGCACAGTATATTACTGTTTATTTAAACTACAGCAAACATCTGTAAAACAACAGGTATTTTATTGTATAATGACAGACCATTACCTGTAAAATTTATTTTTAACAGTGTACATACCACCACTTAAAGGATTTTTAAATGCTTTTAAAAGAAGTCTCGTGGTCACCAAGGCTGCTTTTTTTTGTCACATGATCCTTCAGAAATCATTCTAATAGACTGCCTATTGTGAGAGCGAGCTTCCATCTATCATGATCTACAGCTGCACCTTCCAAGTTGTCTGGATTGATGTTGCTTGTGAAGTGAAGTGAAGTGACATGTGGCCAAGTATGGTGACCCATACTCGGAATTTGTGCTCTGCATTTAACCCATCCAAGTGCACACACACAGCAGTGAACACACACACCGTGAACACACACCCGGAGCAGTGGGCAGCCATTGCTGCGGCGCCCGGGGAGCAGTTGGGGGTACGGTGCCTTGCTCAAGGGTCTCACCTCAGTCGTGGTATTGAGGGTGGGGAAAGCGCTGGACATTCACTCCCCTCACCGACAATCCCTGCCGGACCTGAGATTCGAACCCATGACCTTTGGGTTACAAGTCCGACTCTCTATCCACTAGGCCACGACTGCCCTTATTGGTCTTATTGGCACACATCTTTGTAGCCAAGTGCATGCTTTCCTGCTGGCCTGGAGCCAGTAGTAAGTTCGCCATACAGCAGGTCTTTGGGCATTCGGCTTGTGTTCACGCTTCTCTGGGTGAGCAAGGCAAACATACTAGGTATCCCCGCTTGCACGATAACTTTTGTTTGGAATGTGGTCTTGCCAGGAGATGCCCAAAATCCATCTTAGGCCCCGTTTACACAAGTGCATTTTCATTTTAAAATGACATAAGTTTTGCTACTGTTACGCCTGTCGTTTACACTACGCCGACGTTTTCGAACCTCAAAAACAGAGACTTTCGAAAACGCTGCAGACCCCATTTTATTTTGAAAATGCCGGGGTTGCATTTCAGTATAAACAGACCAAAATGGAGACTTTTGAAAACGATGGCGTGGCTGCCCACTTTCGCTCTGCATATCCTTGACGACCGTGTAAACAATAACATGGAGACTGAACTGCAATCTTTGCTGGCTTTGTAGTCATTTTTAGCAGCCATTGTGCAGTTAAACTCAGCATTTTTTTAATACTGCAGCTGCCTACATGCACAAGAGGCAACTGTTTACAGCTGTAATGCCCAGTGTTCATTAACGCCCATGTGACATGCGTTTTCGGTCATGTAGTGTAGACGGAGATCATTTCTGAAACGCTGTGGAAACGCCAGTGTAGACGAGGATTGTTTTCATTTTAAAACTCCGTTTTAAAACAAAAACACACTAGTGTAAACGGCCCTTAGACATTGACTTTATGTTCTTTCTGGGAATATAGGGTTCATGTATTGAGTACATTAATATAGTCATTGATTTACTGCATGTTGATTTATTATTAATTGGTCTACAATTTTTTTTTGAATTCATCTGCTTCAGAGAAAAAAGGTGCTATTTATTATGTATTTTGATGTGACTGAATTTAAATATGACAATTAAAACAAATGATTGGCTGATAATATTCCAAGATATATACGTTTTTACACTATACATCTATGTAGATTGTGTCGATAGTACCTGTCACCTGTCCTGTTTATGTAACACTTTAAAAATAAGCAAATTTATTATGAAACAAAAGGCAAAAAACTCATAAGTACTGTACATACTGTAGTTTAGTCCTATTCAGTGTCTACTCTGTGCTTCTTGGCTTGTCTCTTAAATGGAGCATCTCTTGTCACTGTCCAGCAATAGTCTGCAAGCATTGATGGGTTCCATTTACTCCATTTGGAGGGCCCCAGCACTGCAGAGTTTAGCTTCAACCCTAATTAAACACACCTGAATTAAACAGCTCATGAACACTGCAAAAAATGCTGTTCTTACATAGAATTTTTGTCTTGTTTCCAGTCCAAATATCTCAAAATTCTTAGATCAAGAAGTATTTTCTCGACAAGTAAAAATAATTTTTTTTGTTTTTAGGGAAAACAAGTCAAAATTAAGTGAGTTTTTCCTTAAAACAAGCAAAATAATCTGCCAGTGGGGTAAGCAAAATAATCTTAATCCAAACTGAAAGCAAGATTATATATCTTATTTTTGGTTTGATATAAGATTATTTTGCTTACCCCACTGGCAGATTATTTTGCTTGTTTTAAGGAAAAACTCACTTAATTTTGACTTATTTTCCCTAAAAACAAGAAAAATGTTTTTACTTGTCAAGAAAATACTTCTTGATTTAAGAACTTTAAGATATTTTGACTAGAAACAAGACAAAAACTCTAAGTAAGAACAGCATTTTTTTTTGCAGAGAAGTCCTTCAGGCTGAAAACTGAAAACTACAGGTATGTATGTGTGAGCAGGGCTGTGGGCCTCCAGGAACTGAGTTTTGCACCCCTGCTGTATGATTTCTATAGCTGACATAGAGCAATTTATTCAGCAGAGCTGATGTAAGCTTTGTTATGATTCCATCATGCATGACTTTGAGGAATAACATAATGCAATTCATATCATGTATGATGCAATAACAGCTTCAGATTGCATCATTCATTGTTTTGCCTAAAAAGCAAGTACTGTCCAACCCTAACCCTAACACCATTTAGGCCATGTGGATTATTTGCTTATTTTTACAAAAAACAAAAAGTTGTTTGGGCACTGTTCTAGCACATTGTGGTGTGTGAGGCCCACTTTGATGCAGTGAGTTGGTGTCTAAGACACCAGTAGAGAGATGCGAGATGAGCAACAACTTTTTCCCGGATGCCTAACATCATCACGAGAGACAGCAAAACTGCTTAAAGAACAGCAACTGCTTCCACAGCAGTCCTCACCATGCACCGGAGGGTGTGTCCTCCTTAATCTCATTAGTAAATGAGGCCAAGCAGTGTGTCATCATGCTAACGCTACCATCTGCTTTGGCCTAACCCTAGCTGAACCACACAGACGAAGTGAGAGAGAGAGACTAAGAAAGAGAAAGCTGATAAGTAGTGTTGTTTCAGCAGTGGTATTCATAGGCCTCCTAAAATCTAGCAACAGGTAAGTAGGTCTGGCTCATGATCCACATTCTTAGTTTAGTGCACCACCTGTGAACACTCATGATGTGTTTAGAACAGCTTTTCCATAATTCCAAAGCATGTAACACATGTGACATCCGTGCAGCTCATGTATACAGCATACTATAGAGGAGTACATTGATGACAGTTAATTACTGTTGACTCTGAGCTAAATATTTCCAAACTTCATGAAAAATATTTAAATTTCTCTGAAACAAAATGAACAGTTTCAAAATGTATGAGGCAAACAGAGAGTGAGTTACAGAGAGAGAACGTTATAACACCTCAGTGACCATTTAGAGACATTGAATATTCATCGAATCGAAAATTCACTGAAATATCTTTATATATATATATATATAATATTTAATTCTATAACTACTCTATTATATTTATAAATGTATAAGTTATTATAATGATAGCATAATTTAGTGTTATATTTACCATTCAAAGTATGGGGTTGGTAAAATTTTTAATGTTCCTGAAGGAAGTCTCATGCTCACCAACACTGCATTTATTTAAAAAATAAAATAAAAACAGTAATATTGTAAAATATTATTACAATTTAAAATGTTTCAGTGTCACATGATCCTTCAGAAATCATTCTAATATGCTGATTTGCTGCACAAAAAACATTTCTTTCTGCATAAAAGTATTTCTTCCAAAAAAATATTTGATCATTCACGTTTTATGTAGTTGGCCTTGAACAATGTACAATCATGGCAAAGGGAGTGTGATTTACTGTATACACAACATTTTCAATCCATTTCATTTTGGAATTATCATTTTCAGGCTTTAAATTTGGTCATATTTTGGGACTGAATTACATTTAGTTTCTCTAAACACCAGAATAACAGTTTTCAGTGCAGCATGTGTAAAGAGAAAGTGTCATGACTGACCAGTCGGAAGAGCTTGAAGAAGTCTATGTTGGCATAAAGTACATCCTCGATCTTCTGCAGTCTCTGCTGGGAAAGGGCACACATGGCATTGTGGACCCAGTACAATCCACGGTTGGGGAAGATGAGAAATCGATCCAGAAGAGTCTGACTACAGGCGATCTCCTTCAGAGTCAGATCCGGGACGCCATATGCAAACTGGAAACACAGGAGCAGATTTTTGGGCAAAGTTCAGAATGTCCAGAATTAGTGAAGATGCACAGTTATTTCATGGCTTTAAAGGTTGTTCATACATATTCAGATTTGGTCAAAATTTGGTTTTGGAGGAATTTGATGAAAAAACTTGACAGACTCTGATTTTTGATAGACAGATTTTGGTATCTTGGCAAATTTGAGCACATTTTAACACTGTAAAAAAAAACAACAACTGGCAGCTGTGGTTGCCAGAATAATTCAGTATTCAGTAAATACAGTAAAAAAGTAAAAATATTTACAAAACATCAGTGAATTTTATGGGAATGTCAGTTTACAGTTTTTCACAGTGAATTATAAGTTTTTTCCTTAAAAAATGGTACATTTACAACACAAAATGTAGATCTATTACAGTTTTTCTATATATATAGTACAACTTTAACCAATTTTTTACCAATTTAACCAGATTTTTACTGTCACATTTTTACAGTCTTTTACAAGGTACAATATGGGTACACTATGTAACATTTTTCCAAGTCAATATATCATCAATCCTCCCTGATTCACTGTGGTAAGCCTAAGCCTATTATAAGTATTTATATTTTAGACCTGTCGGGATAGATTTTGCGGGAAATTGTGTACACACGTCACTCATTTGTCGTGTCTCATCATATCCGTAAATAGAGAAAAGTTGCTCCGGCTACTTAGGCGTGTTTATGGTGTGGGAGTGACATAGAAAGTTGACATGGAGCACTAAATCTCAAACCTCTGGGGAAACACCCATTTAAAAAAAAAAATCCAGAACAGAGGAGAAAACGACAGAGCTCGTAATAAAACAAGAATCAACATTGGCTTGGCTTTTCAAAAATGGAGTTAACTGAGATATTTGAAATGTTGTAAAAGTGATGAGGAGATGCCAATTTTGCTACTCAACAGGTGAGAAAGGTATTTTATTGAACAGATAAACTGCCAGATGTAGCTCTCTAACAGAGTTCATTGTAAAGCAGTACCATGTATTTTAATGGGTATAGCTACAGTAACGTCTTCGGCTAGTCCGCTTGGGATCCTTTCCATCTAAATGGGTTATGATCCTAGTAGTGAATGTTTTATGAGCAGAAGGATAATCTCTGTCCTTTTTACTTATGAGGAAGAATTTATCCGCACAGTCATGCAGAGCCAAAGCACAACCAAAACAATGTTCTTCTGCAAAATGCATGCTGTTTTGTATTTTAACTGCTAGAGAGCCAAAGGTTACATAGCATACCTTTAAAAATAAAATTTTTTGTAAGACTTTTTAAAACTCCAGAGGACAAAAATGAGATTACTAGGGGAATAATTTTTCATAGCAAGAGACTATGGTTATATTTGATCTTTATTTAATCTCATTACTGTCTTGAAGAACGATTGGATATCTCATTTGTGAAATTTGATTCTTAGTGGTAAGTAAACTAGCTATGACAACAAAAACAAAACTGTCTCTGCATGATCTTGTAGAAATATCTTCAGATGGATTATGGTTTGAAAATTTATAAATTTGTGTTAAAGAAATCATTCAAATACAGATTTCTGGAAATAGCTCTATCCATTATGTTGTGTATCACAATACATCGAGGTGCACTTAGTAATGTGTAGGATCAAAGCAGCCTACTTAAGTGTGCTTGAATCACTGAGACAATGGACTGCACAATAAATCAGCCAGTGTGTGAGAGGCCAGCGTGAAACAAAAGAAGACATACGTCACCAAGACAATGACATACAACCTCAGGAAGGGCTCTCAGTGACTGTTAAACACCATAAAACACAACACAAACCTACTAGATTTTGCTGGAAACATCTAGGGAGTCCCCATAGGAGTGTATGAGGATGTGACTGTGTGGCAAGATTCTTGTTGCAGTGGAAGCTGTTAAAGCATTTATGAAAACAAATGTCTCACAAGAGAAGCAGCCATTGTGCTTTTTTTTTTAAAAAAGCTAAATTTGCCACAACTTACTTGCTCCACCCGCACTAGTGCATTTGTAAGATCATGCACCACAGCTTCTGAAAGCCCAACGTCCCGCAGTAGGAATGATGTTAGAGTCTCGTCGTCCTTCAGAATGTCTTCCACTTTCAGTCCTTTACCTAAATTCACAGGGGAAAGAAAAGGACATGGAGGAAAATATATGATTAAACATCAATGTACTGTGTGAGTACATAAAGGGGAAAAAAACACAGTGTCGGTAATGAAAACTACATTTTTATAATGAAAATGTTAGAAAATGTGAGTGCCTGTCCAGACAAAAATCACATTCAAGCCAAGTCCAAGCCACATTCAAGTCTGTAAAGGTCATAAAAAGGTTTCTTAAACTAAATCCTTTAAAACTTTTACTTGAGATGCAAGTAAACAAATACAAATATTCCCTTTTTTGTGGCCTAGTTACATGTGAAATGGGAAGAATGCATTCCACACCTTCTTAACTGAAGCACTCTTAACATTGCAGCAGTGTGCTGATCAGCGTGTATAATGACTTTGACATATATTCACTCAGAGGACAAACTGTGCTGACAAAGTGCTTCAATGGATCACTTGATCACTGAATTCTTTGCTGAAAGGTTTGTCGCTCAACAGTACTCTGTGCTGAAAGGTTGCGACATGGGGGTCGTGTGTGGAGAAAGTGCTGACTGATCTAACTAATTCACTTCAGTTAAAGGTTTTCAGAGATAAACTAATAGGGCTGTTACTTATATAAAAGATGTGATAAGACATATTATGAAAATATTATATGATATTAAAAAGATGTAAATTATGACTGTGATAAGAGATGAAAATTGTTTTTGCCAAGTAGGATGTGTCCCTGGATCAAAATCCTAATTGGTCCTAGAACATTTCTGGAATATAGTAGACAACATGTCAACACAATAATACAATTTTCTTTTATACATTTTTATGATACTTTAATGGTATTTAAAAAAAATAAAAATAAATTCAAGTTATATTAAATTGCATTATATGTACACTAAAAGTTTGGGTTTGGGATTTTTGGGAAATGAATACTTTTATTAATAAACTGATGAAAAGTGACAGTAAAGGCTTTTACAATGTTCCAGAAAAGATCACTATTTTAAATAAATGCTTGACCTCTGTTAATTAAAGAATCCTGAAAAAATGTATCACTGTTTTAAACATTGATAATAATAATAAATTTTTCTAGAGCAGCAAATCAGCATATTAGAATGATTTCTGAAGGATCATGTGACATTGAAGACTGGAGTAAAAATTCAGCTTTACCATCACAGGAATAAATTACATTTTAAAATATCTTTGAAAATAAAGCATTTCTTTTAAATTGTAATAATATTTCACAATATTACTGTTTTTACCATATTTTTATCAAATAAAATGATAATATTTTCCTAAAAAATACATTCCCAAAGAGGAAAAATTCACATCATCTATTAAGAAAGACTTGGGTTCTCCCTCACACTAAGGTCTAGTCATCAACCCATTAGAGGGAGCAGGAAAAGGAAACAGGTATGACAGGAGTGGAAGCACAAGAGAGGAAATGCCCACTCTCTCCATCCATTAAAGAGGTCCCATCAGTTCCTCTAAGGGCCGGGTTAATGGGTCAGACAGCAGATTCTCCCCATGCTCTACATACCTGACACCAGCTCAGGATTGGTGCGCAGCGTCTCCATGAAGTTGCTCATGACAGTGACTTCACGCCACAGACGCCCGAGCTGATGGAACTCAGTGTCGTTGAACAGCAGCTCCTGAGAATCCATGTAAAACCGTGCCAGTCTAAGGAGGGCAGAAAGAAATGAGTAACAACGATAGACTGGAACTGGGATTGGAAGTCAGTTAAAAACAAACACTCCTCAGCTAACAGGGAGCATTCTCAGAACTTCAGCTAATGTTGTGGCAAGGCTCTCTCAAAGTTACGAATGAACATTCTTCCTGTAAAGTTAATAAAAACATTCCTTCAAGAGTATCTGGTCTTTATAATGTTCTTAAAAACTATCGTTCATGGAATGTTTTTACCTGAAACGCTTGCTTGGATGTTCACCAAATGTTTTTAAAATGTTATTACTTGTTTCATTATGTGAGGAAAACATTGAAAAGTAAAATTCCCTTAATGTTTGCAGAATGATAAAATGGAATGTTTCCTTTTCAGTTCACATCACTGTAAAACCGAACAGTGAAATTAATTTAAAGCTGCCCTAGATTCTCTTTTCAAAAGATGTAATATAAGTCTAAGGTGTCCCCTGAACGTGTCTGTGAAGTTTCAGCTCAAAATACCCCATAGATTTTTTTATAATTAATTTTTTTAACTGCCTATTTTGGGGCATCATTATAAATGAGACGATTCAGGATGTGTGGCCCTTTAAATCTCGTGCTCCACGCCCACGGAGCTCGCACTTGCCTTAAACAACATAAAAAAAGTTCAAACAGCTAATATAACCCTCAAAATGGATCTTTACAAAGTGTTCGTCATGCAGCATGTCTAATCGCGTAAGTACAGTGTTTACTTTGATGTTTACATTGATTCTGAATGAGTTTGAGGCTATGCTCCGTGGCTAACGGCTAATGCTACACTGTTGGAGAGATTTATAAAGAATGAAGTTGTGTTTATGCATTATACAGACTGCAAGTGTTTAAAAAATGAAAATAACGACAGTCTTGGCTCCGTAAATACAGTAAGAAACGATGGTAACTTTAACCACATTTAACAGTACATTAGCAACATGCCAACGAAACATTTAGAGACAATTTACAAATATCACTAAAAATATCATGTTATCATGAATCATGTCAGTTATTATTGCTCCATCTGCCATTTTTTGCTATTGTCCTTGCTTGCTTACCTAGTCTGTTGATTCAGCTGTGCACATCCAGACATTCTGACCTTGTCTAATGCCTTTCATAATGTTGGGAACATGGGCTGGCATATGCAAATATTGGGGGCGTACACCCCGACTGTTACGTAACAGTCGGTGTTATGTTGAGATTCGCCTGTTCTTCGGAGGTCTTTTAAACCAATGAGATTTATATAAGAAGGAGGAAACTATGGAGTTTGAGACTCACTGTATGTCTTTTCCATGTACTGAACTCTTGTTATTTAACTATGCCGAGGTAAATTCAATTTTTGAATCTAGGGCACCTTTAATGAAATGAGTTTGTTTCACTCAAAAATAATGAAACTTCATTGTACTTAATAGAAAAAAGTTGTGTGAACTCAAACTTTGATTGTCGTAAGCTGAACTTGATATGATTGAGTTGCAGCAGATTTCTAATTCCCAGTATGCTTTGTGTCAGACTGTAGGAAAATAAATTCCACTGCTCTCGGCCCCACCCCAGTTGTCACAAAAATTTTAAGTTCTACTAACTTAAAAAAAATTAGCTTGTTTACTTAAATGTTTTGAGTATTCTGAACTTATTGAGTTTTACAGTGCTCCTGTTCTGTCATCATTGCTTTGTACCAATGTTAGTTTTTGCTTAGTCTTATGTAACTTTACTTTGAGTTTGATGAACTTAAACCATTTAAGGCAATCGGTTTCCTCAAACCATTTAAGTCGCTATATAGTTGCTAAGACTTAGTTAGATTTGTTACCTGAATTCAAACTGAATGAGTGGAATAAACTTAAAATCTTTAAGTTGAGTTTACCCCAATAATTAACTTAACTAAAATATAAGTGAATTTAACGTAATGTATATGAGTATACAGTACTCATACTTATTGGTTTTAAAACTTAAATAGTTTAAGGCAATCGGTTTCTTCAAATGGTTTGAGTTACCGTAACTTATCGGGTTTTACAGTGCAAGACATTTTTTTTTTAGAACTTAATGGGAACATTAGCAAAATGTTTAGAGAACTTATTTTGTTAGCTGTCCCAACATTTTATGGTATTAAAGGGTTAGTTTACCCAAAAATGAAAATTCTGTCATTAATTACTCACCCTCATGTCGTTCCACACCCGTAAGATCTTCATTCATCTTCGGAACACAAATTAAGATATTTTTTATAAAATCCGATGGCTCAGTGAGGCCTTTATTGCCAGCAAGATAATTAACACTTTCAGATGATCCAGAAATCTACTAAAGACATATTTAAAACAGTTCATGTGACTATTAACTGTTCGTAACAAAAGATTTGTAAAGCTTCGAAGCTTCATGAAGCAGTGTTTTGAAATTGCCCATCACTAGATATTGTTGAATAAAGTCGTTTTTTGTTTTTTTTTGGCGCACAAAAAGTATTCTCGTCGCTTTATAACATTAAGGTTGAACCACTGTAGCCACACAAACTGTTTTAAATATGTCTTTAGCTTTCTGGGCATTGAAAGTGTTAATTATCTTGCTTGCAACGAAGGCCTCACTGAGCCATCAGATTTCAACAAAAATATCTTAATTTGTGTTCTGAAGATGAACGAAGGTCTTATGGGTGTGGAACAACATGAGGGTGAGTAATAAATGACAGAATTTTCATTTTTCGGTGAACTAACCCTTTAACTTGAGAGAGAGAAAAAAAAGAAGGAAAAAAACAGCTTTCTAATGGGATAAAACTAAATTTACAATCCCAACTCTTTGTTGCACCTCCTGCAAAACTCCTCTGCATAGGAAAATACATTTTTGGTCCAAACTGAATTGTGTCAGAGGACTATCTCTGAACGCCTACAACACAACATGTCCTAGATAGGAAAATCTTCCAGATTTGAGCTGTGGAGGAGTGTCTGACTCACATGGAGTTGTGGTAGTTGGAAACGACCCCAGGTGACTCTCCTCGAGTTTGATGGCGAAAACATGGATTATTAGCATTGCAGAAAATCCCTTGTATCCAAGGCAGGATTCCTGTTGAGGGCATAGCCTTGCTGGGAAAATGACCTGCATTTACAGATATCATGAGTAAGTCCTCAGTCACCACAGACAGATGTTGAAGGAAAGTTTTTATTATTTGAAAACCCCTATCTTTATCTATATCTGGCTGTGAGTGTGACATTGATAGGAGCTAACAATATACTTTAATGTGTATTCTTACATTCATGTTGGCGATACAGGGGATTTGCTCTTCGTAGCCAAACAAGTCCAATGAATAAAACCACAGGCCACAGAATCTCAACCAGGAAGCGAATCTGTGCACATAACAAGAGAGCAGTATGCTCAGAAACACGCCAGATCTAGGATGTAGGATTGTAGCAATACACTTTGTAATACAACAATATATATCAATCTATTACCTAACATAATTAGGTATCATGAACAACAATACAAATTTTTACTATTTACTAATTACATGAATAAATACTGTATATACTATTTAAAGCATTTAATGTTAATAAAATATTATTTTATACATTAATGCATTTTTAACATTTCAAGTTGTACAAACTAATATATTAGAACAATCTAACTCTAATATAAATTAAAAATGCCAAAAACACAAAATGAAGATGTAAACTGAATTATATTTCTCTCCCCCCTCTCAATAAATTTAGTTTTTATTACTCTCAAATTCTGTTAATAAAAAAGTTTTAAAACAAGTGTTATAATAACCTTAATTACCTTATCTTAGTCTATGCATGGGCCTCGATAACTAAATGCTGTAATAAATTACTGGTCCTTGTTATGTCATAAATGCATTATGTATTATGACCTAACAAGGAACAATAATTTATTAAAGTATAATGAATTCATTTTAAAGAATTGAATAAGGATGCACAATAGCTATGCAAAAATTTTGAACAGTACAATAATTATTTTCATGATATGGCCAATAACTGATAAATGGTCAATATTAAAATTCTATACTATTGTCTAAATAAATTGAAAAGAAAACACTAAAAACTAAAATTGTTTTGAATTTAAGCATCAACATTATAATGTACAGTATGACAAAATGGATATTAATTGTCAGATACATATATTCATTTTCAGATAGGGGTAATCCAACTGTAAAAATATGCAAAATGATGAAGTCAAATTAAATATCCAATATTGACCGATAAATCTAAAATTCTCTAAAATCATCCATAGAACTGATTGAACCGTATTGAAAAGTGTTGCCCTGATGTTAAACAAATAATAGCAGACAATAAATTATGCACATAATGTACTAAAAATAAACTTGGAACATTCTGAAGCACAGCAAACACTCTTTCAAAACACAGTTTTCAGCTTCAGAGTCTTATATTTTTGTGTGGTATGTCACACCTCATTGCCTAAATCCTGCACTCGGAACCACATTTTTGAGGCTTGTATCACATGATATAAACAGAGCGCTCTAAATATAAGCTGTCTTGAGGCTTTAGAAACTACAGCCTGCAATGATGATTGTTTTGTGTCCCGGTGAATCGGTTAATTGTACCTTTTGTCTCTTGCGGAGTGTCCAGTTCTTCCAGAGCAGCAGTCGGATCTGGCTGCTTGCGTTCATGGCTCCAACTTAACCCGTCGTAGGGGTCCCCAACATACAACAAACCTGGCAACACATCACATACTTCACACTCACAAACAACCTGACAGAAAACTTGCAGAACTGTTGCACAGGAATTCAAGTGACAGATATTGTTAGCATTGTAGAGCTTTACATGTGACCACGTGATCAGATTTTAGACAACCAGCAGTCTTCCTTTAAAAAAACAACTGTTTTAGTGTTTGGAGACTTTGTCATGTGATATTGGGTTACAAATCTTTAAAGAAAAATATGGGCCTAGCATTGAACCACTGAACTATTTTGAGCCATAGCAATGACTACTACAGCAAGACCAAAACAGCACAGCAGTCACAGACAGAGCTGTTATTATGTCTGTTAGACGTCTAATTTTCCACAGTGATCTTTTTACACAAACACTGATTAAAGCTCTTTGAGTTCAGGTTCAGATACAAATGTCTCATCTTATGGAGTCTCTTTTGATAGACATATGACGAGTATACTTGATCTTTATGGCTAAATGAATATGAAAGAATTAAAAACAAAAAATTTAAATGCATTATTTTAGGTATAATATGCACATTCTCTACCGAGGCCAACTTAAACCTGTTGTGAATGTACACTACCGTTCAAAGGTTTGGTGTCAGTAAGATTTTGAAGATCTCTTATGCTCACCAACGCAGCATTTATTTGATGAAAAATACAGTAAAAACTGTAATATTTTGAAATACTATTATTATTGTTATTAAAATAACCAGTTTCTATTTGAATACATTTTAAATTGTAATTTATTCCTGTGATGGCAAAGCTGAATTTTCAACATCATTAATACAGTCTTCAGTGTCACATGATCCTTCAGAAATCACTCTAATATGCTAATTTGCTGCTTAAGAAACATTTCTTATTATTATCCATGTTGAAAATGAATGTGCTGCTCAATATTTTTGAGGAATCTGCGATAATTTTTTTTCTGGATTCTCTGATAAACAATATGTTCAAAAGAACAGCATTTATTTCAAATAAAAATCTTGTTAAATTATGTCTGTATGGTCACTTTTGATTAAATTAATGTAAAACAATAATACAAAAAAATAATAATAAAAAATAAAATCTTACTGAACACAAACTTTTGGATGGTAGTGTATGACCAAAAATGGTATACTTACTTCAGTGCTGAAAAGATTTGAGTCCCTCAACATTCGCATATAAAGGTACATAATTACAGTCCATGATAGTCGCTGAAACACAACAGCCAAACTTGCTGCTCTTGACTGACTCATGTGATACAACTAATCTGATTGCCTTAATCTGCAGGGTTAACATGGCCATCAACAATGCCCTCCATTTTAAAAAATACTACTATTTATTTACAAGTACATGTGGGGGATTGATGATGCATTAGGAGATACTGTTAATGTGTGTTGTGTTATATTAAGTATTATATGGACATTTGGAGTATGTGTGCTATATTTTATATCCTATTTCTGCTTCTGTGTTTGT
The DNA here is from genome assembly GCA_003731715.1 of Anabarilius grahami. Taxonomy (NCBI): domain Eukaryota; kingdom Metazoa; phylum Chordata; class Actinopteri; order Cypriniformes; family Xenocyprididae; genus Anabarilius; species Anabarilius grahami. The sequence continues at coordinate 9,922,386 of RJVU01044706.1, read as the reverse complement.
TGGATGAGTCAGAGCTGAGCAGCTCAGTGCTGGAGCTCAGGTGACATGTCTAATTAGGGATGAGGAGGGACAGAGTCTGTCCTGGACAGTTACAGATACACAGGGAGTGAGAACAATAGGCAAGCTCTGTAATCAGGACACTGGTCTGTCTCCCCCTGAAATACAGCAGCTAAATTAACCTTTGACATGAAATATTGTACATGCTGATTAAATCATAATAAAGGGTGTTTAAATGTAGTAATTTTTAATTAGTAGCGTTTGCTAAAGCAGGAATCACTGCTTTAGGAATCATGTTTTACACAACAAATGGTGTAGAATTTTTTTTCCGCAATTAATTACAAAGACACTACAAGTAACACTGAAAAAACATTAAAGTTTAAAGCAAAAAGACTGAAATATTTTTGTTTGTTTGTTTGTTTTTGGTAAAACATACTCCAATAATCTTTGCTTTATTCGAAAAATATTTTTTATTGTATGGTAATTTTTTTGTCATCTTTATTAGTTTTTTTTAATTTATTTTCTATTAAGCTTTAATCTATTTATAATTTCAGTTTTAGTTTTTAAGGGTTAGTTCACCCAAAAATGAAAATTCTGTCATCATTTACCCTCATGTCGTTCTAAATCCAAACTCTTTAGAACAAATGAACATATTTTTAATGAAATCTGAGCCATCTGTCCCTCCATTGACAGATACGAAACTACCACTTTCACGCTTAAAAAAATTTATAAAGAGATTGAAAATAAATAAATTGATAAAACTAATCCATATGAATTGAGCCATTTAGTCCAAATTTTATGAAGAGACAAAATCACTTGATATGATGAACAGACTGAATTTAGGCTTTCATTCAAATATAAACAAACATTGATCAGCAAACAGTGAAGAGTACTCAGCCAAACCTTCTTGACGCAACAGAACAAATCTCATTGGTTTTTGCGGAAGCTCAAACGTGCTGCGTAACACACAAGAATGAACCTCATTGGTTCTTGAGGAAACTCAAATGTGCTGCGTAACAAATGAGAATGAACCACATTGGTTCTTGAGGAAACTCAAATGTGCTGCGTAACAAATGAGAATGAACCACATTGGTTCTTGAGGAAGCTCAAATGTGCTGCGTGACAAATGAGAATGAACCTCATTGGTTCTTGAGGAAGTTCAAAGTGCTGCGTAACAAATGAGAATGAACCTCATTGGTTCTTGAGGAAGCTCAAAGTGCTGCGTAACAAATGAGAATGAACCACATTGGTTCTTGAGGAAGCTCAAATGTGCTGCGTAACAAATGAGAATGAACCTCGTTGGTTCTTCAAACAGCACCTACATCCCCACAAGTTGTTTGGGAGGGTTTCAAGAAAAATCCTCATCGCTCATCCAAAAACAAACTCCAGCATATTCAGTTGTCAGACACAACTGGAACTTCAAAAAGGACCAGCTTCTATGGACAGAGGAAACTAAAGAAGAGCTTTTTTGGCAGCAAACCAACCAGATGGGTTTGGTGCACACATGGTTAAAAAGTACCCCATGCCCACGGTTAAATATACTGCTGGATCTTTAATGTTGTGGGCCTATTTTTTTGCTGGAGGCCCTGGACATCTTGTTTAGATACATGGTATCATGGATTCTATCAAATACTAACAGATAAAAAAAATCTAAACCTGACAGCTTCTGCTAGAAATCTTATAATGTGCCATGGTTGGATCTTCCATCAGGACAATTATCCAAAACAAACATCAAAATCAACAAAATCATTTTGTCACTGAGCACAAAATTAAGCTTCTGCCATGACCATCCCAGTCCCCTGACCTGAAACCTAAAGAAAATGAGTGGAGTGAACTGAAGAGAAGAAGCACCAACATGGAGCTGGGAATCTGAAGGATCTTGAGAGATTCTGTATGAAGGAACGGTCTCTGATCTCTTGTCAGGTGTTCTCCAAACTCATCAGGCATTTTAGGTGAAGACTCAGAGCTGTTATCTTGGCAAAATGACATTGCAATAATTGGGTGCCAATATAATTGGGTGCTCAAACTGCGCAACACACGAGAATGAACCTCATTGGTTTTGCGGAAGCTCAAACATGCTGCGTAACACACGAAAATTAGCCTCATTGGTTCTCACACGTCAAGCAAGCATTCCTGAGCTACCGTTTATTATAACTTAAACATTTTATTTTTAGTGCCGACTCAACATTTCTCATTTTCATTCAATTTTTTAGTTAACAATAACAACACTGGGAGGGACTCAAACATAACGGTGACAACTATATTATACTTATTTGATTTGAGCCAGTAATAAACCACCAGTAATATAACAACACCTTAGCGACCACATAAGAACCACCTGGCAACCACAGTGGCCACTCATATTTCATTCCAAAAATTAAAAAAATGTAGTCTTCATATTTAATCCACTTTTACAGGCAAATGGACAAAACAGAAAAGAAAAAAAAAGGGCAGAAAATACAAAAATAGTTTTAACTAAATATTTAATCTGCAAACATGTTGCACGTCTTCAAGAATTGTTGGTATGTTTATCGTATGTTTATGGCAGCAGGTTATGTGTACAAAATGAAATCAAATGCATATATAACTCTGAAATAAAACAGAAACAGATGCACTTGCGCAGCCTAAAACACTCACGAGCAGAAGTGTTTCTGAGATACAAACTAAAAAACCAAACAAAAAACAGCCGGCAGTAACTGTATAACATCATGCGAAGGCAGTGACGATGCAGTGGTTAGGCTTAGCAAGTGCATCACAATGAACAGGTTGGCATACATTTACAGACAATACTATACACACTCCTGTTGAGTTCATACAATTATTACACAGAACTTCTGACTTTAATAACACATTAATATAACTGATTATTTAATGATATAGAAGTGTCTCTTGAAACCTCTGGATGGCCATTTTATCACAATGAAGGCGATAATGAGAATGAAACACATTTGGCATAAACGTTCAGAAACAATATACAAAAATAACATAAAAGAGTGCTCACTTACGGTTAAGTGAATGTCACAAATGTTTTGGACCTTTGCTGATATTTCCGGCTCAAACAGTAGCTTAAAGGGACATTAACAAACAGCTATTTAATTTACAGAGACGTTTCACCTCTCCTGTAATATTTTTGCCCTTTCTCAAAGGGATATTAAAACAATTTCATATATACAGTATGGCACAAAAAAGACATACAGATACATACATATACAGCCGTAGACAGATCTACTAGACTATTAAAATTGACCTTGTGAGGACTGTGGAGGAATCTGTCACTTTGTCACATATCAGGAGAATACTGTACCAGGTGTGACAAAAACTTTTTCAAGAGCCAGTGGTTTTTTTTAAACAAAATGGGCCTCTCGCTGCTCCAGCTCCTGCATACGGCGACTGCGTCTCTGATAGAGGGGTTTGGCATCTGTTGGGCTGAGCTCCTCAGCGCTGGAGCCTGGAGACTGAGGGGGCGAGAGCGTGATGGGGCTTTGCGAGTCACTTTCAGACATTCCTTCTTCCACTCCTGATACTGTGCTTGTTATTGTTGTAAAAGTTGGCTTGGCCATTAGAGCGATAGTCACCGGTGTTGTTGGTGTGGTGGGGGGCGTTGTCACTGCTGTGGAGACTGTCGCAACATTTGACGAGGCTGCTGTTGTCAATATGGTAATGGCTGTTGTGTAAACAGCTCCTGTGGTAGTGGTTGGTGCTGCTGAAACGGTTTTTGCCAGCGAGTCAAATGACCTGAATTGGCATCCTGATGGAGGTCTATAGAACGTTCCAGGAGGGGGTTTTAGTGTCCGTGGTGCTCGGAAGGTTATTGGAGCCCCGACGGATTGGCTTGTACCATCTTTTCTAGCAGCAATGCTGTGGGGTACAACGCTAATTTCAGATGCTTTCGGCACACCAGAGGGTGGCAGGTTGGCCACTATCATTGCAGTTCTGGGTGTCACGTCGTAATGTCTGTACTGTCTGTCCCAGGTCCTCCTGAGCGTCTGAGTGTCGATTAAGGTGTTCCTGTAATAGTTTGAGAGTCGTGGTGTCAAAGGTTTCTCCGGTTCGGTGGTCTCCTGAATGGCGGCAGGCGAGTGTTCATGCTCCACAGTGTTGCGGCTGTTGACCTCATTGAGCAGTCGGTCCACAGGCATGCTGATGGGTCGAGACACCGGCTTGGAGCGCTGGGGACGCAGCTGCACCAATCGGCTGCTGGCACTGGGCCGGCTGAACACAGATGTGGACTTCTGCATGTCCACAGGAGCTGAGTCAACCCCATTGATATCTGAACCCCCACCCGCTGGAGAGAAAAAAATACTCATAAAATTAATTCATACAAACCATTCATTCAAAAGAGACTCCTTAAGAGTAACCTTTTAATGCATTTAAAATCTGAATGTGACTTTTGCATTTCTGGGTCAATCTTGACCCAGTGAAAAATAAATTTATAAAACAGTCATAACTTAATATTTTTCAAATAAAACCATCTTGTATTTGCACAAAGCTTTCAAAGTTTTGAATGTTATTGTGTTGTTACCATGTTATTACTACATTTACCCAATTTTTATCATTGAATTTATTTTTCAAAATTTTTTAATTTGACATGAATTACAGAAAAACCACTTGTTGCAGGATGTTTGTTGCAATATTAGAAATTGTGTTTGAACATATCATTAAATTATATTTATAAGAACACATCTTCTGAGAATTACCAATATTAACTCTTTTGAAATCAATAAATATAATTATTTTCAACTTCTTACTCATCATTCCTTAAAAGGTCCAAGTTCATTCATTTAATTTAAATGTATTATATTATCAATTATCAATATTATTATGTTTTCAAAGAAAATATATTCGTTTCATTAATTTAATTCATCAATTTCATTAAAAATATTAATTTACCTGCATAAACTTTCAGATAAAAAAGATAAACACAGGATAGACATTTTTCATGCTGCCATGGTTCATCAGTTTTGATTTTACCAAAGATGAGCAAAGACACTCATACTAACCAGGTGTTTGTGCTCTATCATCCCCTGTCTTCATTTCCTTAACTTCCTCCACAAGCTGTGCAGAGGTAATCACAGACGAGTGTCTCTTGTAAACTTTCGCACTCTGTATGAACAATAAATACAGATCACAAATCATAAACTATGGAGTGGGGGAAAAATCAATTCACATATGAATCACGATCATCCTCTACCGCCTTGCATACGGAAACAATTGGGAGAAAAACGGATGTGTACTAATATATTAGATCCCAGCATTCATTCTTAAAGGGACAGCAGCCTCATAAAGTGTTGCTGTCTGTTTCATTTATGTAAAAAAAACACAAAAAAAAACAAAATCATACTGCTTTTGACAATCACTTTGTATCTTTAATAATATTAATATCATTTTTTATTTAATTAATACAGTGAAGACTATACAGTGTTTTATTTTTACATTTGATTATTCAATTTCTATAGTATTTCTAGGCTACTGTACCAGAAAAACTTCAAAGTTTTTTTAATTTGTATATTTTTTTCTATTGTATTTGTCCTATTGTTTGTAGTTTGTTCTTTGTCTCTATTTTTTATATTACAGAAGACATGTGTTAATGATTGCAGTCAGCTTAAATGGCATTTGTTTTATAATACTGGGTTGACTAAAATGGAAAGAAAAACTAAATAAATTTCAAGGCTTACATTTAAATCAGTTGGATTGAACTGGATGAAAAATTGGATGAAATCCACGCATATATCTAATCGAAATTTGATTTAAAATCGAGAATGGTTTTGAATCAAATCGTGAGGTGCCAAAAGATTCCCACCACTATCAAAAACATAATATTCCTAAAAATGTCCTTAAAGCAAGTGAGGTCTAGCTTCCGTTCTCTGTCCCATCTCACCTCTTTGATATCCATGAGAGATCGGGAGTGACGGCTGAGTTTTGGCTCTTTGTCCTGGATGTTGGGCACAATGGAGGCCTGTGATGCCGTAGGACTGGTGGGAGACACAGGGCTGAGGGGGACATCAAAGATCATTTGGTGGTAATTGATGAGCAGCTCCACCATGCGGGCCTGGTGAGGGTAGTCAACCAGAGAGGACAGCGACACTTCTGCCTCCAACTGCCTGGGCTTGATGAGCGTGGGACCGAAGATGATACCCAGGTTACTAGCTGTCATCTTGTTCTCCTCAGATTGCTCTGTTACTCTGTAGAACAATGATGTTTTGGAGTGGTGGATTTATATTTCACTCTCACAAAACACATTTAAGGGTTTCAAGCAACAAGCAATAAAAAACAGATTCTGACAATGGATTCCTACGGAGCCCTGAAGGGACCTCTGCAAAAAAAACAAAAAACAGACTTTCGCTTATGCACGAGAAACTTATCTTGTGCTCACGCGTTACAATTTCTGTTTTATGTATATTGTCTATAACATGTTTCCTTTTTACCATTTCCCATTTTACTATGAAGAAAACAAGAGTATGGAGTATAGGTTTCGTTGTTAAATATCACAGCCTTATGTCCGCTTTAAAGGGGGGGAAAGTGGCAATTTTTCATGGATTATTAAAAGGAAAGATTTAGGAAGGTAAACCTCTCAGAAAATGTTGAAATAATTTGGTTACACTTTATTTTAAGGTGTCACTGTTACAGTGTAATTATATATTTAAGTACAGAGTAATATTAATTAACAACATGTACTTACTATACAGGGTTATGGTAGTATTAGGGTTTGGTTGAGGGTTTGTAGCATGTACTTATGCATAATTTACTGTTATTACTATGGTAAGTACATGTAACATATGTAACAAGGACACTAAAATAAAGTGTTACCGATAATTTTTGTGTTTAATTACTATTTGGAGCATTGGGATCGCTAGACGAGGGCTTAAATTAACTTTTCTTTTGTGAAAACCTCAAATTCGACCAAAATTTACATTTTTTACTTGTTTTGACTTTAGCTCGTAATTAGTCTGTGTGCATTCCCACTCATTTTGCCAGTATGTGTCACATATTGTCCCACATAAAAATTATTGGAACAGTAAAATGTACTAAAATTTCATATTTCACAAAATAAAAATGCTATACCACTTTGTCAAATTTACAGTAACACATTACAGGTGGCAGAGAAATGCTATTTCTTCATTCAATTCTAACAGCACTTATTGCGAGCACAGCCATAGACATAAAGGACTTTAGATATAAAGGGAGGCTCACGCTTCAAAAAAAATGACAAACGAGTAGCTGGATTATGCCCACAGCCATTTTGCGCCATCAGTCCATTTCATGGCGCGGTTTCATGTCCGCCACAGAGGATGCGTTAAAACGTACATACAGTAAGGCCGTGATGTTAGAGGTATACTATTTTTTTTTTTATAGATGCATATGTTTATGGTTTGTGTTAGCATACCTGTGCAGATGTGTGATGAGGAACTGCAGGGTTTTGTAATGAGCTCCAGGAAGCTGGCGAAGGAGGTCTCTAATTTTGAAGAGAACTCTTTTAAGCTCAATGCTGAGGCACAGCTGCTCCCCTGTTGGTTTCTCTTTAGCCGAGTCAGTCTCATCCAGGTTCTGAGTCTCTTTTGCCAGCCCAATGACATCATTATAATACCGATACAGAATCAACGGCTCTGGCAACTGAAAAACATTTTGTTTGGCAATGTCAATTAACAAAATGTTAGAGTTACTTTTTTTTTTCTAAATGAGAAAAGCAATGTAAGTTATACAGCTATAGAGTTCAACAGTGCCTGCCCACTTTTTCAGTAGCGTTGGTTCCAGAAGTATATTTTCCATTCATTTCTCCCATATGGATTTCAAAGATGTCTTTGTTAAAGCGTTATAAGCCATGAACCAAGCCAACAAGCTAAGAAGTGAATCATAACATTACAAACTTTGATTTGAAGCAAAAAAGTATTTGAAAATCTGACAAAAATACAAAGGTACAAGATTGTGTACCTAACGGCTTTAGTGATAGAAAGAACTACAATCCCATGACGCATTGCGAACAGCATAATCAAATTAAAAACAACTTATATAAATATAAAACTACTTATTTAAAGATGTTGATGTAGATTTATATTTATCCATCATTTTTAATTCAATTGTCATTTGCAATGCTTCACGGTCTTGTAGCTTTGTCTTTTTATTTGATTTTCAAATACTTTTCTGCTTTAAATCAAAGTTTGTAATGTTGTGATTCACCTAATAGCTGGTTGGTTTGGTTCATGGCTTATAACTTTAATAAAGACTTTTAAAAAGTCCGAAACCATGGACGCTGAAAAAACGGGCGGGTACTGTTGCACACTAATATTTCAAGTTTCATAAAGACATGGTGAAACTGGGATTATTTGTCCCACCACACCTGTCTTAGGTAAAGCTTGAGCACGTTGCTTATGTCATGTGGGTGGAGGTCAGAAAGCTCTACTAAGTCCTTTCCGTTCTCAAAGGCCTGGCACAGCTTTTCCACACGAGACTTCGCCCCATTCACCCGATAAATGCCCTTGAAACACACCGAAAGTAGCCGTCATTCACAAGATGACTCAAACATTGAATTAAAGCAATTACTTTAAATTACATCTCAATTCTTTACCTTAATGTTCAGGGCACGGCTCTCGATTTCCGAGGTGCATTTTTTGATGATGAAGGGGATGCCGTCAGGACTGTTCTTAGCTACTTGGGCAAAGTCAATCCCAAACAGGTGCAGTCTACCCTGGAGCTTCTTATGACCACACTGAATGGCAAGAGTCTCCAGGCATTTCTTGTGACAGGCCAAGGAGCACTATGGAATAAGAGATTAGAGAATGACAAACGGCTCTACTGAAAAATGTGAACTAAATCTGTGTGGGTGTTGATGATGATGACGTACCTCCTCACACTCAGCCCCGTGGAACATCACCAGACTGTCACACTCTCTGCATTTGGAAGGCGCTCTCAGTTTCCGCAACTTGTGGGTGTGCGCTGCTTTTGACATCTGAGCATTGCGGAAGGGGCCAGGAGAACTGGTCGTTTCCAACACCATCTCTGCGAGACCTGAGATGAGAAAAGACAATGTGTTTCAAAAGCAAATAGTTTAAAAACACTCTGCTGGCCCATCAACAAAGTTCTGGTTTGGACATGGGATAATCAAGAGTCTTAAATGTGAGTGGGGATGGGAAATAAAGAAATTTAATGATTCTGGTTTGCATTCCGATTTAATGAATGACTCTTTTAGTACTTTTAAGGAAGCACAATCCTCTCTCTATTTCCTCAAATGTATTTCCTAAGTCTAACATTTGTTTACATTCAGCAATTATTACTGAAATGTAATGGTGGAGAGAGAGGAACTGTTAACTGTGGCATTTTGCCAATGTCAACAACAAGCCCATCTGCGCAGCTGCACAGACAGCAAAAACAAGGGTGCGAGCAATTCAGCACTTGCATAATAAACATGAACCTGTGGTGTGTCACCACACATCTATGAACACAGACAGCCACAATCATGCTATTCAGTTTGTACAACCAACCATTATCTGATGGGGAAGGGGGTTCCCTCTCATCCAGGTCATCTGCAGAAGACATAGTACCAGTTGAGGGAGTTCTGGGAAGCCTGCGTTTGAAATCCCCTTTAGCATGAAGACACACAAACACACACATTAGATACTTCCATCCTGCAGAGCACTTCTCCATTCTGTCCAATGAGAACTAGGTCAACCACTTTACAAGCAAAACTTACAAACGTGCCTAAACCAGCAATATTTTTAGAGGAACTTCTTTGTAGGATTAAACTCTTGATAAAATATACAGGGCTCAACAATAAGAATAGCTGATACCATTGGGCAGAGTGAAAGCATTTCAGGATGTCTGGCAAAACTGTCACATGCCTGATTAGGCCAGTGCTTATACTCTCACATCCCAATGATTTGTTGATCACATATATGTTTTTATGCCTGGTTTTCTGTGATGTTGTGAATATTGTTCAGCAAATTATGTTAAATTCTGCTCATGGAACTATGTCACGAACACAACTATGTCAAGAACAAGGTGGAATGAATGATTGATTGATTGATTGAATGAATGAATAAATAAATAAATAAATAATTATACAGAAAATGAACATTGATATAAGAAGCCATTTTCAGATGTACTTGTGATATATTTTAAATAAATTATTTCATACATAAAGAGATGTCCCATACTGTGAAACAGATTGTAGGATGAAATGTGGGTCAGAAAAAGCACCTGGACTGGCTGTGGGAGAGTCCATGGAGCGAGACTCGCTGCTTCCCCCAGCACTCTCTGAGTCACTGCACATCCCTCCTCCGCCGGCACTGCCTGAGCTCCAGGCCCGCTGTGACCCCTGCGTCCTTGACGCTACAACACACAGAATTAACCTCAGAATTAAATTTCATCTTTGAAATCTCTAGTCTCTATATATAAAACTGAGGGACAAAATCCTGTTTGTGTTTGGGAGAATCAGCCTGTCTGAATGTTTCATTCAGTTCATAGCGTTCAACTGATGTTCTTGATTCTTTAGTTTAGTCATCCAGTCTGAATGCTCAGGCTGTAATCCAGCAGGCCGATGATGTCACAGCACCAGGGGCTTTTTGGAAGCCGAGAGCCGATCTGGGTATGGGCCTTAATCCTGACTGCTTGCAGCTTTAGTCCAAGCTTTGAACGGCTATCACTGAGTAAAAAAACCTACAGTGGACGTGTCAAGCCATAAAAATAACCTGTACAGGAGATTGAAGCTTGCCAAACAAATGTGCCTCATAGTTGCAAACATCTCAGGATATTGTTGAAGTGGAAAGAAAATAAATCTTGTAGTGTTTAATCCTGTAAAGTCTTAGAGTCTAACAAATGCAGGTTGAGTAGGTTGACGTCCCCCAAAGAGTGTAAAGACCTGCTCTATATGTTTGAGCAGCCTGAAGTAGCAACTATGGCTCAACCAATAGTTTGAGTTTAGGAAAGGATTATCTGTTTTGTCCAAACAATGGTAGAAGGGGAATTCTGTCATTATTGTTCTCATTCCATTTAGTGCCATTGTAAACTTTTAGGCCCTGTTTACACCTGGTATTAAGATGTGTTTTGGTCGATCGGATCACAATTGGACGATGCTAAATACAGGTGTAAATGGGGTCTAAAACATTTTGAGCTTGTCACATGTGACGCTTTTCGAACAGCCACAAAAGACCGCCTACTCTCCGCCTACTGACCTAATGCGTAAACATTATGAGAAGCACGCTAGCCAGGGATTTAAACTTTGTCAGCTGGAGACCCAAGTTTGGTTTGAAGACGAAAAACGTACCAAGCGCAATGTTCTCTCACCATTCCTGATTTCTAACACACACTCACCGCATTCGGTGTGGTCTTGCAGCTGTCAGAGAAGAAACGAAAGCTGCTCTTCGTGTGTTTTTCTGTCGTCGGTGCATTTATATGTAAATTGCGTGAGCTAATTTTGTCCATTAGATCAAAAGATCTGGAAAATCCCATACATTTACCCACCCATAGACCCTCGCCTTGAAACAAATCAGGACACAAGTGGTCGAAAGTGGACGGATTAAAACACCAGGTGTAAACAGGAATATGTCTCCCTCATCTACATGAGATCCAATCGACCAAAGCGCATCTTAATATCACGTGTAAAAAGGCCTTAATCACCAGCCTAGATCTTTAACGAATAAGATACAACATCTCTTACCTTGCATGTCTATACTGCTATTGGACCGTCTCTCTGCGATCTTGGCCTTGCAGGGTTGTACGGTACCCTCAACCTCATCTGCGCTGTGGTTATCCGCAGAGGTAACAGAGCCCTGCGACAGGTTCCCATGGGACGAGCGGGTGCTACTTTGAGACCTATTATGAAGGGACATTCTGGAAAGAAAGACACTTGTTAAAGAATGCTTTATAAAAATACTGCAGTTAAAACAAGCTGCGCAAAATCTCTGCTGATTGTAAAATGGGTTACTCAACAGGAAAGCATGAGATTTGAATGCACTGAAAAGATGTGATAGCACTGGCCAGTATGTTTGTACATGGGTGTGATTCAGAGGTCAAGCTGAAAAGCAGAGTTTGCACGGGGCAGTGATTACGGAGACCAGAACACTTGGGTAAACAACACGCCATGACCGGCGGTTGTTTCGTTCATCATTCTTCCTGAGGAAGATGCAAACAATGCACGGCTTGCATGGAAACTTGAGTGTGGACTAACCCCGTTTTTGAGGAAGTAGTGATGTCCTGAGACAGAGACTCCAGCCACACTCGCTCTTTAGGCAAGCTGCTAACAAACTCAGAGTAGCGCTGGCCAGGCTCATACTTTTTGGCCTGTTCACTTAGAGCTTGGTAGTTGACAGACAGAGGCACAGTCTGAGCCTGTTGCATCTGGAACCAGTTCACTGTCACCTACAAGAGTTCATGAGAATAGTCAGTGTGCAATAATAGGAAAAAATGTTATTTATTTTCATGAAGGGCAGTTCAATATATACACTATCATTCAAAAAATTTTGGTCAGTAAGACTTGTATTTTAAATAAATGCTGTTCTTTTGAACTTGAAAATGTATCACAGTTTCCTCAAAAATATTGAGCAGCACAACTGTTTTCAACATTGATAATGAGAAATGTTTCTTGAGCAGCAAAAATATATATTACAATGATTTCTGAAGGATCATGTGACACTGAAGACTAGAGTAATGATGCTGAAAATTCAGCTTTGCCATCACATAAATAAATTACATTTTAAAATGATTTTAAATTGTAACATATTTCACAATATTACTGTTTTGCTGCATTTTTGATCACATAAATGCAGCATTGGTGAGCATATCAGACTTTCTTCAAAAACACTGAAAAATCTTACAGACCCCAAACTTTTGAACTGTACTGTTATATAGTGATGTTGTGATACAGACCGCTTTAAGAGTCAGGTCGCATTGGAAGACCAGCTTCCGAATCTGAGCGAGGATCTCACGCTTAGCGTTTGACAAGCCGACCTTCTTTGCCTCTAGATCGGCCACACAGGCTTTATACTGCTCCTGCGCTTCCTCTGCCTAGAGTCACCACAAAAACAGACCATGAGTCAAACAAAATAAAAGCATAGTGATTTTACTAGCCTGTTTTAAGATGTAGTATGTCATTAGCAACACCAAACAGGTTTGCAAAAATTGGAATTTATGAAGAAATGTGTTCAGTATGTGTTCAGTCAGTGTAGTTGCTAGAGGTGTTATAGCAACAGTAATGTTTAGATTATATGGACACATTTTCAGACAGTGCATCAGATGTTAAAGAAAAATGTAATGAATTCCCACAAACTCTGTGTTTCTTATTGCCGCTTTGATGCCCAGTAAACAAGGATAATAAAGGCAAGGGTGTGTGTGGGTTTGTGCAGTCTGTGATGGTCTTGGAGTTGAATTTAGAGCTTTAAAATTATTTATAGTGCAGTTTCTGCAGTACCTTCTGTAGGGCCTCTTCCTCCACCCTCCGTTTCTTCTCCAGAGTCCTGCCTCCTGCTGTCGGCTGCTCCTCCTCGGTGCGGCTGGTGGAGCTTCGTGCCTTCTCGTACTCCTCTTTCTTCTGCACCTTCAGCAACCTAGCCTTCTTCAAAGCGCTCTCGGCCTCGCTCTGAAAACACACATTGGTTATTAAGTGCTATCGTTCTGAAGAAACATTAGTGATGAAATTCAAAGAATTCAAGTAATCATAAGTACCATTTTCTTCAGCTCTCTTTGCCATTGTTCCTTTATCTCTTTCCTCTGCTTGTCCAGGTCATTCTTGCGGGCCAGCAGTGGCTGTTGGAATTATGGGAATTGTATGGAATTATAAGAAATGATTTGTTGAATAGTTAGCTAAAAGTATGCAGTAGAGTCAACTGATTATACCTGTATGAATTTGTTTGTTTGAAGAGCTGCAGCCGTTTGGAGCAGAACATGATTGTACTCTATCTCATTTTTAAACGCAGAGACATAAATATCCCGGAACGGCATGTAGTCCTTTAGATAAAGACACACAGTCACACAATAACATCACTTAGAGGCCCAAAACCAAATACACTAACGTTCAAAAGTTTAGGGGTCGGTAAAATTATTTTAAAGAAAGAAGTCTCTTCATGTTCTCTGCATTTATTTGATAGAGTCAAAACATTAATCTTAAAAATATTATTAAAATAGTTTTAATATATTCTAAAATACAATTCCTGTGATGCCAAATCTGAATTTTCAGCATCATTACTCCAGTCTTTAGTGTCACATGATCTTTCAGAAATCATTCTAATATGCTGACCTGATGTTCAAGAAACATTCCTTATTATTATCAATGTTGAAAACAGTTGTGCTGCTTAATAATTCAGTGGACAGTGACAGCATTTATTTGAAATAGAAATCTTTTGTAACATTTTAAATGTCTTTACTGTCACTTTTGATCAATTTAATGCATCTTTAATAAATAAATTAAAAAACAAAATCATACTGACCCCAAATGTTTGAGCGGTAGTATGCATATACATCATATTTGATCAAAACAATGTACTAAAAAGACCATCACCTGCTGACTTGCTACTGCCTTTGCAGATTCTGCCATCTTGGCAAAACTTTTGGCACATTCCATGTCTGTAAAATACAGAGACCACATGAAACGCCAAAGATCAACCCTGGAGACTCAAACCAAATAAGATCAGGCTTTAAGAATGGACTGACCCAGGCTGAGGCGTTTCTCCACCCACGCCAACACGTCTTTGGTGTATTTGGACCAGGCCTTGGCATAGAGCAAGGCCGACTCAACTCCACTGTCATTCTTCAGCAGAAGGAGGTCCACCTGCTCCACAGTGGACAGCTCTGGAGACAGAGCATGATCTAGAAACACACACCCAGAACATCGCATATGAACACACACAACCAAAAAAAATACACGCAGCACACTGTTTAAAAAGATTGCTGAAAATGCACAGAGGTAGACATTTTCTTTGAAGACATTTATATTTCCTCAACCTCGTCTCTCCGCTCTCTAAAACTGTCATTTAAAATTTACTATTAAATGTTACTGCCTTATTTGGTTTATAGGCCAAAAGTTACAAGGCAAATTTTACAAGTTAGCCTTATTAAAGGCAGCGACAGCCTTCGGATTGGTGGCAGACTTGCTTTTAAGAGGACTAAATATTCTCCACCATAGCCATAAGAGATGTTTCTAAAACTGACACTAATATGTGGTAGCATTAGATGTATGTACGATATATTGCGTGGCATGAGCGTGTGAGATCATGTCATAAAATTTCTGCTTAACCTTCCCCAAATGCACTGACACGCAGCTCAGCCGTACTGAATCCAAGCACCCCGCCCAATAAGCCACATGTGGTTCCCATTCCTCACACAAACTTCCAAAAAAAAAAACAAAGAATGTCAACCATTTGGCAAACAAGAGGAATGTTAGACTATATGAAATGCAACACAAGTGTGAAGGTACAGGGTGTGTATAGCTCTCTGTCTCTCTGCTAGAACAACACCTTTCATGTGTGGTTTGTTTAAACTAGAAAACTGAAAGTTAACTTAAAACGTTTATATTAAAAAAAGTTTGTATTTCTGTTGATTGGGGGGCACATAAAACGAGTGAAGAGATTCACTGCAACACCTCAACGGCACAAGCCTGCTATCTTTGCTATAAAAACAGTGAGAGAAGGATGTAAAAGAAGGGTACATAAAGAAGAAAGAAAGGAAATCCATTTACCTGCCAGATCATTTTGACTGCAGCCCCGTGAATCTTCAGAGAGGTTTTCAAAAGACTAGAAGAGATAAAGGGAAAGACATTTCACACGGGATGAGAAGTATGATTACAGAGGTGAGGGATGAGAAGGTGCTTTTTTGACTGCTTCTCTTTTATCTTTTATCTCCTTTAACATCTAGGTCGATCAAAGCTTATAACACCCTGCTCTTTAAATCACAGGGGCAAGCCAGGATTCATTATTTTCAAAAAAGACATCCTAACTTAAAGATAGGATAGGCAATTTCGGAGAGGCTAGCTAGCTAGCTTTGAAATCATAAGATCCCACCCTCCCTTCAGAGTGCTCACCAAAGCCACGCCTCCTCCAAAACACATGAACGCACACAGTCTGCAAAGCGTTAAATTACTTCATGTCTCAAAGCACATAACTTTACAATAATAATGAACGTAAGCAACTTAAATAGCACTGACAGCCTGACTGCTGCAGATTAATTTCGGTGTGGATAGTGTTGCCATAGAAACGCATTAATCTGAGTCCGAAGACGTGAACCGCTCCTAGCAGAACGTCGTGGGTTGCCATCTCGCAATTAATTAGTTATGATGTGAACACAGCATAAGCTTGTTGTTTTGTTTCAGGAGAAACTGTAAATGTGGCTGCTGTTTATGATGTTCGGTGGCTGTCTATTTACAACTCTGCATAGCCTCATGATGACGTGATGTCTGCATGAGCAGGGTGCTTGGAGGTATGCATATACATACACTGACGTGCAGGTTCGGACCGAATGCAACAACTGAATGAACATTTTTTGGTCCTGAGACTTCCACAGAACATATGTAAAAAATAAATACATTTAGAACCCTTTTATTATTGATTGCTATCAGGATGTGAAGAGAGCCTACCCTACCCTACCTTTAAAAAGGATAGTTCACTAAAAAATAATGTCATTATTTACTCATGCTTTTTCAAAAAATATGTTGCTGTTTTTTTGTTGTTTTTTTCCCTGTGGAACCCAAAAATCATTGATCTTTTGACATATAAGAGGTCATTGTACTATAAAAAATAAAAAATAAAAAAAAATCCTGTAAGTTTCAGAACTCAAAACTTCCTGGTTAGTTCAAAAACAACTTTTATTAAAACCAAGCTCAGAAAACGACTCAAAAGAAGATGAATGCCTACTTCTACATCATTGCCTTTTTAGCCACACCCACAGATTTGAAAATGAATTTAATAGGCAAAACTGTCACCCAATCATAGCGGTGGCCGTTTACTTCCAAATCTTGAATGTGGCACGCCTATCAAAACGGAGTGTTCGAAAGAAAGGGTCAAAAACGGGATAGAAAATAGCTTATTACTTCTAAATTAGGAAGTTTTTTCATGTAAAAATATTGATAACATTATAAGTGGACTTCAGAGAGCATTGTAAAATAAAAATAAAAAGTTTATGTCCCATCTAAAATAGAAAAAAGTTTTTTAATTGTAATAATTTTTCACAATATTACTATTTTTAATAAAATAAATGCAGCCTTGGTGAGAATAACAGACATTTTTCAAAAACATTAAAAACATGTAAAAATCTTATCAACCTTAAACTTTTGAATTGTAGTCTATTTCTGAAGCCATATGATAATTTTGTTTATAAATGGTGAATAATGGCTTAAATTTCCGTCTGCTTTTGACATAAAGCTATCGTATGGCTCCAGAAGACATAGAACACAGCACACAAGTCATAAGGACTAATTTTATGGTACTTTATATTGGCAGATGTGGTCACTATGAACTTTTGTTGTATGGAAAAGAGCTGCTTAAGTGCAAAATTTTCCTTTTGTGTTCCACTGAAACAATGACACATGGGTATGAACAACATGAGGATGAGTAAATAATGGATTTGTGTGTGAACTATTTAAGGACCTTTGAAGGCTCAACTTGTGACCTGGGTTTTAAAAAAGGCAATGAAGGTGACAACTTACACAACTTCTTCTGGCTTGGGGGTACCCCAACCTGGAGCCACTGTCCACATCTCCCATAAGGAAGTCAGACACTCTGAGTGGAAAAGAAAGACAAGTCAATGTTGGGACACTGCACATAATATAACTTGACCATACATAATACTGTTACAACATTATGATGTTACTTTTCACAAATAGAATAATTCAAATAATGTAATCACAAATAGACCATTTTAAATAAAAATGAGCAGTAATAAAGGGATAGTTCACCCAAAAATGAAAATTCTGTCATCATTTACTCACCCTCTTTTTATTCCAAATCAGCATAACTTTTGTTTATTTTTTCAACACAAGTGAAGATATATTTAATATTCTCTGATAATTTCTCTCTAACCATCGAAAGCACATCAAATGTGGTAAACGGAAGCTCAAACATGCTTGATGGGGGAGAACCAATGAGGTTTGTTCTCACGTGTCACGCAAGTACGGTTGAGTTTCAGTTGACCATATTTAATGTGCTCTAGGTATGTGTGCTGATCAATGTTAATATGTTAATAAAAAGCTCAATTAAACCTTTTCATCATATAAATCATGATTTTATGAACTTTTTTTTAAAAAGCATCAAAGTTTTGGTTGCATGGACTTTCAATGAGGGACAGAAACCTCTCAGATTTGTGTTTCAAAGATGAAAGAAAGTCTTATGGGTTTAGAAAGACATTAAGATGAGTAATTGTTGATTTTCATTTTTGGGTGAACTACCCTTTAAGTAACACCGCAAAAGTACACTTCATCTGCGGTAAGACACTGACTACAGGATGTACAGCTGATGTGTGCTGTAAAATTGGGACATGAAAACTGAAAGTAAATCTATACAGATGGAAAGCATAATATACGTTTAATTACAGAAGAGTACGGTACTCACACATTGCCAAAGGTGAATGCCAAAGTGTCGATCGATGTGAATATCTCACCAAATATCGTGCCTTTGTTTTCTTTATTGACTTCCTTGACATTCACGCCTGTGGGAAGTGATAAACCACATGAGAAGAGCAGCCAAAAGGCACCAAAATTACAATTCATCAGGGGCATAGACCTAAATCTCACTGTGTTTATGGCAATATGAATTAATCAACAGCTGGGAGCACCACCATAGTTATTGAGAACAGATGAGCAGATCCAACACTTTCTGATAATTTACTGTATATTCACTCATTCCACATTTTATTATCCTTTAAAATCAGACTAATTTTGAACACCTTATTTAGAGTCTAATGCTGCTTTGTACTCAAGGCATGCTTCTCTAGAGTACAACACAAATGCTGAATAGTTTACATGTAAATAAATCAAAGGACACTTTTCTTCATTGTTTCAAGAAGATGATTGATGACCCACCACGTCCATGTTTTGAGCAGCTAGAAGAGTAATGGACATCGTATTGACATTGAATCTTACGTTTAAACCTCAGATATGTGACAGACAGCAAGTAAAGTCTCAGAGAGGCAAAACAACTTGCATTTACCAAGAACTTCCTGTCTGCTAGCTGAGCCTTCCCTTTACAGGAAACACTGACAAAGCTTGAACTCTCAAAACATTCAGAGGACGTTCAAACAACTTTCGCCCAACTTACCAACTCCTTTAACTTGCAGTCATATCCAAGTTCGATATTGTAAAGCATAGATTAACCGAAGGCAAAACTCCCCTAGCACTTCAGGAACTAACACCACAGCCTAGCTCACAATACAGCTCAACTTCCACTTTTTCCTGACATACAAGAAAAAGTGACGAGGCCATTAAAAAAAGCAACATATTCAGCTGTAGTTTCCAGTTCCGCATGGGCGCAGTTTTTAGTTGAATGCCACGCAAAACACAGCGACTGTCAACAGAGATGGGAATCCCCAAACTCAACTGCCATAATGTGAGGAGAGGAGACGGCGCTGGAGAAGAGAGCGTGAGAGGTGTGTGTCTTCTGGTGCATGCCTCTCTGCTTCTGAATGCAGGCGGGCGGCTCAGTGGCCCCTGCAATGGAACGCTGACTTCTTCCTCAGGACATCCTGCAGTTCCACAACAATGCTTCCACTTCTGCCCCCTTCACAGCTCAAATACGGTTCGGGAATGGCTGCATTCAGAAAGTAGCTCTCTCAAAGAAAAAAACCTTGAAAGCATTTTTTGCATCATTGGACAGACTTCTTTAAAATTCTGTCAATAGAACAGATTTAAAGAATCATTTTTCTTAAAAAAAAAAGAACTAAGAATGATTATTACCATACACTTGTGGTGTTCGAACACATGCAAGTATCACTTCATCAGGTGCAATGCGTCATAAGATGGGATAAAATACCTGAGATAACAGTGTCTTCTTCAGATCAGAAGCAAAGATAAAAATACAGCGAGTCAGATGCCACTGACTCGCTCTAGACATGAGTGGGGGAAGAAAGAATTTCAATAACTTGAGACACTTGACACTTTTATTGCTGCGCCCCTGAGAGATTCTTCAGCAAAACTATGCAGCATTTTTTTAAAAAGAGAGAGGACCGCATGGACAGAGCGTGATTGAGGGGGAAAAAATGTGCATCTGATTTCCTGAAGTTCATAGCGTTCCATCAAGAGAAAGAAAACGGCTGACATGGATGTGGGGCGTTAAAATGCCATCAAGCTGGAGTGTGAGTTGGACGCACACACTGGAATGTCGCTCTAACATGTAACATGAAGCGGGTATCTGAGGTGATCAGCCTTTCTTCTCAACTTCCCCATTCAAAAAGAAAAAAAAGGTGCAGGCCTTAAGCATGTCAACAAAAAGACACAATCCACAGATTATCTTCCTCTGTTAAACTCTTGAGACTTCCTTTTAACAAGAGCCTGTCCTTGTATAAGACACATGGGAGCTCAGAGGAGTCACTGGCCCTCTAGTGGCAAAGGATGATACTCTAGTGGCCACTTGAATCAATGCTGCCAAAGTGAAAAAACACAGTTGGAGACAGCTGGGAATTATGTGGATAACGAATAAGAAACACATTCAGGATGTCAATATAGCACAGAAATCATCTGTTCCCTCTTCTGCAACCTCAATCTGGAATGCGAACTGCACTGATGTACACATGAACATTCCTGTGCACTAGCCAGAAGAAGAATTATCCCGATTAGGAGTGGGTGGTATGACCAAAATCAATATCATGGTATAAGTCTCTATCACAATGTAGTTATTTTTGAAGAAAATTCAACCTCAAAATGTTTAATGTATTAATATTACATAACCATGCAGTAATGTCTGTTGATAATCTAGTGACTGTTTTTTACATGAAAGGAACTGTCATTTGTTTTTGTATTTTTTGGAACTTGATGGATGCAAAACAAAAGATGGGATTATTCATAACAAATGAATGATATGTCTGCCATCAGTACAAAAACAACTGCTTCACATTAAATAACACGAGTCAGAAACAGGAGTTAAAGGATTAGTTCACTTTCAAATAAAAATTACCCCACGCTTAACCCTCAAGCCATCCTAGGTGTATATGACTTTCTTCTTTCTGATGAACACAATCAGAGTTATATTAATAAAAATCCTGAGGCATCCAAGCTTTATAATGGCAGTGAACAGGACCAACAAGTATGAAGCTCAAGAAAGTGCATCCATCCATTATTAACGTACTCCACACAGCTCAGGGGGGTTAATAAAGGCCTTCTGAAGCTAAGAGAAGTGTTTGTGTAAGAATAAGATACATATTTAACAAGTTATAAAGTAAAATATCTAGCTTCCACCAGACCGCCTTCCATATTCAACTTAGGAAGAAAGTGTAACGCCTCTCGCAGTTCAAAACACTTACGCTATGTCCTACACCTTCCGTATTCAACTTACGAAAAAAGCGTAACTGATGCGACTGAATACGGAACGCGGTCTGGCGGAAACTCTGAATGTGTTCATCAGAAAGTCATATACACCTAGGATGGCTTGAGGATGAGTAAAGCTTAGGATCATTTTCATTTTAAAGTGAACTAATCCTTTAAAACTTTAATTTTATTACAAATTGATTTATTACAAATAGCTTTTGCCATTTTAATTATTATTAATATAGAATTAATGCTTAACTCTTAATGTGGCTTAATGCATTAAGATATTGATCTTCGAAGACCAAATTCAGTATTTTAATAAAATGTACTATAGACATGCACACACATGAACCCAGAAAAACTGAGTGGATACACAAACAATGGAACAGATCTATTTTTTTATAGATCAATTCTGAGTTGTTGATTCTTAAGTGGGGCGGAGCTGAATGAGGATGCTCACCTTTGACTTTGGCGATAACAGTGCCTGCAGCACCGAGAATTTCTGAAGAGTTCAGCGCCTGGTGTTTACCAATGACGACCTTCAGCACACGTACAAGCTCCCCAATTCGCTCGTTGACCACATGCTGCGAGCACTCTTGATTTTCTGTGGGTGACAAACAGACAGAGACCACAATCGCATCAGCTCAACTTCCTCTGTGTGTTTAGAGGATGCACAACTTCAAAACAATAAGGGTACAGCAGCAACGTCGACAAATCTGAAATTCAGTCAGTTAAAATACCCTTGTGAACCTTCCCCATGCATCCACATGATGAAGTGGCATGTGTCACATTGGTACATCCTAACATCACGCTTATTCTCAGAAAGCTCAAATGGAGGCGTGTGATGGTGTAAGCCACTGTGGTTATAGACTGAGCAGATTGTGAGTCGATGGCTTGAGATGCAGGCAATGCTCTGTACATTTGAGAGATGGCCAACAAGATAAGAAAAGAACTGAGACAAACATGATAACAGATATGCACACCAATCCAGACGTGTAATAACATTTTTTTTAAACTGAGAGTGAGGTACTTCATTAATGCTGACTGGACAGGATTACTGCTGTCATGGAAAAGTTGATCAGAGAGTTTTGACTTGATTCTCTCCAGTTTTTTAATATACATTACTGTTCAAAAGTTTGAGGTCAATAAGATCTATTTTGTAAAAGAAAGTAATACTTTTATTTAGCAAGGATGCATTAAATTGATCAAAAGTGACAGTAAAGACATATCTAATGTTACAAAGATTTATATTTTAAATAAATGCTGTTCTTTTGAATGTATTATTTAACAAAGAATCCTAAAAATGTCAGTTTCCACAAAATTATTAAAGCGATTTCACTTTTTTTAACTTTAGTTAGTGTGTAATGTTGCTGCTTGAGCATAAACAGTATCTGCAAAGTTACAGCACTGAAAGTTCAATGCAAACGGAGATATTGTCTTTTAAAGTTATGTATTCAGCAACAGAAAAGCTTTAATCAGAACACAATGGGGCAGCAGTAACATTTACAAGTGACAGCATATCTAAACACTTTGACACAAATACAAACAAAAATACTTAACATTCATAAACGTCCATTAAAAGCCATGCTTACAGAGGTTCTGCTTGACCCTCTTCATCATTACTGCTATCTGGGTCTGATTCAGGCTCAAATTGATACGGCAATATAGACGCCATTATTTACATTTCCACCGAAGCAAAGACTGGACTTTGACCGAAGCACATGCGACGTTTGCCCGTAATGGTGAGGGGCGTGGTGTTTCCGGACAACTTGAATCGTGACAACGTATTCCAGACAGCGAATCACAATACACAGGGCCAGCTAACCAATCTGAGCCCATTTCGTATTTCTGAGGGAGGGGCTTCTTAGAACCAGGAACTCAACAGAGCGTTTTTAGGAGAAGGGAAACATATATGAAAAATACATGTTTTTTAAAAAACTAAGCATTAAGACTTGTTAAACTGCACCCCATAAACACAATCAAGCGTAGAAAAAAAAACACTGAACCACCCCTTTAAGCAGCACATCTGTTTTCAACAATGATAATTATACCCTCTATATAATTATAAGAAATGTTTGTTGAGCACCAAATCAGCAGTGATGGAGGTACATGAATGAAATAACATTAAAGTGCCCCTATTATGAAGTGTGTAATATAGCTGTTTTGTGAATGTAAATTATCTGGAAAGTTTTAAAGATCGAAGTGCATAAAAAATTAAGTTATTATCTCCTAAAAGAAAGAATCGATTCTGAACTGCTGAAACTAGTCATCAGCAATTCCAGTCTCACTTTCTGATACATACAGTATCTCACAGAAGTGAGTACACCCCCTCACATTTTTGTAAATATTTTATTATATCTTTTCATGTGACAACACTGAAGAAATGACACTTTGCTACAATGTAAAGTAGTGAGTGTACAGCTTGTATAACAGTGTAAACTTGCTGTCCCCTCAAAATAACTCAACACACAGCCATTAATGTCTAAACCGCTGGCCACAAAAGTGAATACACCCCTAAGTGAAAGGTTTCTAACATCCACCAGCTCCGTGATGTCATCATGGAGGAGTGGAAGAGGACTCCAGTGGCAACCTGTGAAGCTCTGGTGAACTCCATGCCCAAGAGGGTTAAGGCAGTGCTGGAAAATAATGGTGGCCACACAAAATATTGACACTTTGGGCCCAATTTGGACATTTTCACTTTGGGTATACTCACTTTTGTGGCTAGCGGTTTAGGCATTAATGGCTGTGTTGAGTTATTTTAAGGGGACAGCAAGTTTACACTGTTATACAAGCTGTACACTCACTACTTTACATTGTAGCAAAGTGTCATTTCTTCAGTGTTGTCACATGAAAAGATACAATAAAATATTTACAAAAATGTGAGGGGTGTACTCACTTCTGTGAGATACTGTATCTACGTAACAATGTAACAATTTTGCATAATGCCACCCTATGTAATTCAGTGGCTGCCTGCAAATAACGTCTGCTTTGACATGCCTTCAAACACTGTAGTTGTAGCTGAGGTCTGGAAGAGTTTGGCTCGTGTTGTCGACATGTCAAGAAGATGCTGTTTTCAGAGCTGTGAATCTACTTTGCATGCACTTTAAAAGTGATGAGGACACATGCTGGAATCGATACGGAAAAACGATGTCATCGTTCGTATCACTGTACGTATCAAGTGCTGAGGAAGCCATTCAGAGCTAAAATTCAGATGTGGTAATAGGCACTTCGTTTCTGACATGCATTGTAAGAGGTAGACCAATCACAACAGACTGGGCCATCTGACCAATCAGAGCAGAATAGTAGTGTCGGGCGATATGCTCCACATAGAGGTCTTCTCGGGTCCTTAAGTCTGAACCTGAATCGTCCCGAATCACTTCATACCCCAACCTGACGTGCATAAATTCTTTAAAGAAAACCAGACCCAAGACAGACCCAGTAAAATTAGAGTCAAACCCGACCCGAGGCATTTATTTTCAAACCCAACCCGGTTCACACAGTTTTGTCGTGGCCATGACATATTAACTTGTGGGAACATGATAAGAAGTCGTGGCTACAAGATAATTTTTTCGAAGTAACGACATCCTTATGTTGTGGCCACGCAATGTAAAGTCGTGGCCTCGAGATCCACTGTTGAGGGAATGATATATATTTTTCTCATGGGCACAACTTCATGTTGAGGGAATCCAAACAAACAACTAACCTTCAAATAACCCCCCAAAAAGTGATTGAGATACATATATTAAATATTATCAAATATTATCAAGTTTCAAAATATTATTGTGCATGTTTTTCAAACTATAAATATTTATACTTGCTGTGAATAGACATTACTGTTAGAAATGTGTGTTTACATCATGTGAATCCATGAACAAACCCACCTTGTTTACATTAGGATAAAGTGGACTGTCATTTGGATGTGTGCAGCAGATGACTTCATAACTAACTGAATGTTGCAAAGGGCTCGTGAAGTTTTGATAGCAGGAGCATCTGTTTTTTATCCTTTCTGTGCAGATGTACATCATGCCACAGCGATGAGAAAAGTTTTATGAGTGCAGAGTTACAACGTGGAAGGTATGTGCGTGTTTGGCGGAACAGAGAGGATCACTTCTCCCAATGTAAAAAAAAAAAAGTAGGAAGCTCAAATGTTCTGAAAGTTAATCGTCTTCAATTTATCATTCTGTATTTGCCACCCTAAATTCCCCTCAGAGTAAAAACACATGAAAAACACACACATGAATAAAGATGTCAGGGAAAAAAAGTCAAGACCCTCAGCGTGGCGCCAAAATGATAAGTAATGGGCTGTTTTTTTGCCTCATCACCTCTGCTGTGAATTTCTATTATCACTCCTCTTCCTCCAACTCAGTTCCACAAATGCATGTGTATGCAATGACCGCCTGGTCCACTGCTTTAAGACCAACATGTCAGTCACTTCTGTTTACATCAAGTCATTATATAATGATTTATATGCATGAGGAGAGGCATTCGATGCAATGAGTCTTTGCTGTGGGCGGGACTACCCAGTGCAATGTTGCAGAAATTGAAACCAAGTGACCAACAAAATGTCCAGGTGCATGTCTTCAAACCGTCAGGATTAGGAGATTCCAGAGTGGTAAGAGGAGAGGAGGCTCTAGCCCCAGGGATACTCAGGAGTGTCCTCTCTCAACTCTGACTTTGAAGTGTCCCTTAGACAAAAGTGCTCCATCAGAAACCCCCACCCCAGCTAAAGGTCCTCCCCTCTCTGCCCTCCTAATTACTGGTGAGGGGTCAAGTCCCAAGCAACAGGTCACAAAAGGAAAAGCCTTTTCTGATTAAGCGGTCTGTGCACAGCACATTTTTAATGACGATGCTAATGCAGCCCCATCTAAAAAGCAGTGCTGTTGGTCTCTAAAGATGTTTGATTTTAAAGTGTGGCTAGACACGCAGGACAGTCTGAATGACAGGGAGTGATCCACCCCCCAAAAGACTGATGGAATGTTGCGTCCGCCCAACGGGGGCCCAGCACACAGTCATGTGTCAGAGCTGATTGGGGTCCCAGGACGTCTTCATGCCAGCATAGCAATCGGTGCTCTCCAAACCCGCTCTCACTCTGTTATGAATAATGCATCATCTGGGCCCCCAAACTCTTCAGTGCTGTCAAAACAATGGGATTTTAAAAAGTATGCATGAAAACTGCTCAGGGGGAACTGAGGGGCTTTGTTTCGGTGGGGATACCGCCAGAGAGGAACACATGCATTGTTTGGGACGAGCCCCCCGCTGACGGCCCTCAGTCCAGT
Source organism: Anabarilius grahami (assembly GCA_003731715.1). Lineage (NCBI taxonomy): Eukaryota > Metazoa > Chordata > Actinopteri > Cypriniformes > Xenocyprididae > Anabarilius > Anabarilius grahami. The sequence goes on along the minus strand of RJVU01044706.1, from coordinate 9,895,683 downwards.
GTCTATTTCCCTTGGAGAGATCCAGCAGCGAGTCGCCGTCCCTCCCACGCTCTGCCTGCGTGCTGGCCCAGCCACGCTTCACGCTCAGTCTCTTCATGTTTCACTTGTGCTCTTCGCCTGCCCCTCCGTCTCTGATCAGAGCCGTTTAACATAATCTCACCCAACTGCCAACAAGCCTCGCACCGCAGTGTGAGAATACGGAGGCCGCAAACGGCCCATATCCCACGTCTCATCGGCAAGAAAGTCAACAAGTCAAGTTTTCTCCTGAACACACACATTAGGGATTGATCTCATAGCTTACAGGTCTGACATGTTTTTTAGCAACTCAGCAAGTTAAACTGATGGATGTCTTAAAAATTGTTGTTTGCAAAAGCTTAAAAAAAGTTGTGAACATGTCCATAGTTCACAGGGACAAAATGCAACAGGATGTTACTAAATTACTGGTCTGAAGGTCCATCAAATGAATGATTCTGATCCAACATGTATTACTGTTATAATTATTGAACTGATACAAGTAACTAATTAACCACACACCTTTCTGTGATTAGAAATGTAAATATATCTATATATTTAACCCCCAAATTATTACAGAATAAACATGTATTTTTTTCATTATTTGAATAATATTAAATGTTCTTATAAAATTGAATACTTTATTTTTATAATTATTAAAATATTATTTTTAATGCAACCCACTGAAA